>JAFVLL020009470.1:0-21542 GCA_021397915.2 Tor tambroides | reverse complement strand
AAAAAAAAAAAAAAAAAAAAAAAAAAAAAAAAAAAAATGAATAAACAGGAAAATTCCTAAAATTTAAAGTGAAATTAAAATAAAAGCGGAAAATTAAAATAAAGCTAATCCAAAATATGAATAAATACTATAATAGTATATAAATAATACTAAAATAACACCGGGCCAAAGTCCCAAGATACATATTTCAAGTTAAAAAAAAAAAAAAAAAAAAAAAAATGTAATGACCCACAGTCTCGGTCAACAAGGGTGGGAATTTTTAGAATGCAATTGTTCACATTTTGGTTGACAAAAACACACAAATTAAAAGTCTGTCCACTGACCTGGGATGCCGTTTGGGAGCTGTGGCCGTTCCTCATCCTCTTCTTCCTCAGGGACCACACTGTCCTTGCGGTCCATCTTGCTGACGGAGGTTGTTCGCTTTCGTTGGACTTCGGTGCCATAATCCTCTTCAAACAAAACCTGGTCAACCAGGTCAGGCTGAACCAAGTTGGGCTCCGCAGGAGGTTTGGGAGTGCCATAGAAGTTACCTGAGAAAAATGAAGAGTGCCTTGTTTAAAGACAAAAAACTCTTGATTCGTGATACCTTTTGAATAAGCCATAAAAGTAGATACTTTGAAACTTTAGAGGTGTGCTTCAACATTTTTGCTACATTAGCTTTGATTTAACAATTCACAAACCTCTACAGTTTGATGAAACAGCCGATTCTGGAACATTGAGACAGGAGCAGGCTGCAAATTTATCTCTTTATCGCTACCTTCGCTTTCTTCCACAGTCCCAGCTTTCTCAAAAACAGAGATCTAGGTGTCGACTATCCGATATGCAGTGTGAAATGTTATACTCTTTCCATTCGGTGGTGCCTTGAAAGTAATTACACTCACCACTGGATTCAGTAATGAAACTTTTCCCACTATCTTCTCATGCAAAAATCAGTTCATTAATATGCATCAGAAACAATGGTACAGCCAATCAGTGGAGCAGCATAATGTATTCAAATGAATTTCTAATTTGGTGGTACATGTCAATGTGTGTGTATGTGTGTGTGTTTGTATGGGTTGAAGGGTTATGCGTCATTATTCCCCCTTGATGTAAGACTAAAGAAATCACTTTCAGTATGATTAGATTCAACCAATGGAAAGACATTTTTTCAAATCAACCGTTCAAACTTCAATTATAAGCAGATTAATTTAAATTATCCAAATTTGTTGTTTTGTTTGTTTGCTCCCTTCATCCTGAAAATAAATATGCTGCCCCTAGACATCATTAACGTCTGTGTATGAAAAAAACAGCTTTTTAAGGTCACATATTCATCTTCTGCCAATGTAAAATATAATCCTTGTAATCAGTCGAAAGATTAATCCTCTCCTTTTTAGATTGTAAATTCTAAAGTGTTTAATTAGCAAATAGAAACTGAAACCGTGTGGGAATAGGCTTTTTCACAAGCAATTAACTACTGTTGACAACTTCGCTCACCTCTCATGAATATGCAGTGATGAATATTCACTCCATCCCTCTCTGTCTCTCTTCATTATACAAATGAGATCTCCTGCTATCCAGTGTCACAGTGTAGGGAAACTTTTTGTGCTGCTACCATAACATTTGTAACACATTTTGTGCGTCATCATGCAAAAACACCATGTTTCCAAAACTGTAGTCTCACTGAGAAAGACATTTGAACATCGGCATCAATTTGCAGTTTCCAGTTTGCAGCTTATTCTTGCAAAGAGCTGCACAATTAGACGGGAAGAGACGCTTGAACATTTAACCCAACTAACCACAGTTTGACCTTGTTGATGTGCCATAAAGAGCCCAGCAGGCACACAACAGGCACACAACGTCATAAGACGCTGATATTTGGTTCAATTTTGGTTGCGACGTCGGGTGACCAAAATTCAATGTAAATCCAACGTCTAATGTCAATGTTAAATTGATGTCCAATACCGACGTCAGCTGACGTTGAGACTGTTGTTTTTAGGTTGTGTAACCAAAATCCAACGTTAAGTCAACGTCAAATTGACATCAAATATTGACGTCAACCCGATTTTCATTTTCAACCAAAATGCAACGTCTGTCCGACATCATGTCCAACGTCAACTTGACGTCACATAGACGTCTGGTGCCTGCTGGGAGGCAAATAAACCTACAAAGCAGCACAACTAATTTCAACACTGATGAAAATAAGAAATGTTTCTTGTGCAACAAGTCTGCATATTAGAATGATTTCTGAAGGATCATGTGACACTAAATACTGGAGTAATGATGTTGAAAATACAGCTTTGCCATCACAGGAATAAATTACATTTTCAAATGTAGCCTATTCAAATAGAGAAGTTTTTTTAAATTGTTATCACATTTCACAATATTACTGTTTTACTGTATTTTTGATCAAATAAATGCAGCCTTGGTGAGCATAGGAGACTTTCCATACTAGAAGAGTTGCAACATACTGTAATGTTACTCGACTTACAACTTCGAAAACTATTTATTTTAGTGTACTGAACAACTTCTCTTCACCAGCAATGAGAGGAAGACTTCTTCAATCACAAATGAACACACGCTTTATTATATACAACATGGTTTGTAATAAATGCTAGGTAAATGCTTGGCTAATTAGAGCCGTTACATGACGCTGTAACCCTGATTAATCACCACATATGCACTCAGCTAACCATGACCGAATCAGAAGGTATGCTCTACACTCAGTATCAGAGCAGATTTACAGCGTCATCTGTCGCCAGTAATCTGCAGAGAGCTGCATAATCCCACCACGAGGGAAACGTTGTCCCAGCATTCTCTTAACGTTGTCAAAAATATTTTGGTGCACAAAGCGCAGCTATAACATTAAATTAGATCAAATGATGGAATGTGGAGAGATTGCAGAGATTTATGGGCTTTACACAACATAAGAAGTCCAAAACGGCACCCACTATTCAGCAAATTCTCTTACAAAAATGTGCATTTGGGGGAATTTCTGAAAATTGCCAAGAAATGTCATATTTCTCTCCATAACACTAATGAAAAATAAATATACTAAAATGTATCTGAAATACTAAGTATACTAAAAATACATTTACATATTTATGTACTTAATAAAAACACCTTGCAATTGTACTTTAAAGGGCAATTCACACCGCACAGACAAACGCCAACAAACTCCAACAAACAAGTTGGCTCAAGTTGGCCGTTGGATTTAGAATTTTATGAAAAATAACTGTCATGTTCACACTGCCCCAACAGACACCGACCAACTCTATATCTATAAGCATGTTCAGTCAGGTGAAAAACTCCATCCAACTCCAACCAACGCCAACCAACGCCAACCAAGGCCAACAGGGGTAACACACTGATCCAACAAACTCCAACAGACTAGTTTGTTGGAGTTTGTTGGCGTTTGTCTGTGCGGTGTGAATTGGCCTTTAGTATACTAAACTGGTATACTTAAATCTGCTAAATTGGAACAACTAATTTTGTACTTAGTGCACTTTAATTGTGCAGATGTAGTGCTGAAGTCCAACTAAAAATATACTGAAAATATTTGATTGACTATTTTATTGTGCTAAAGTGGACCTATTGCAAGTATACTTCAGGTACACTTTAAATATCTTGCATTTCAAGACTGATATTATTCAAAGATCATACAATCCACATCAACAAGTGACATTAAAAAAAAAAAAAAAAAACATTATAGGCTTAATATTAAGAAATGTGCACTGTGCACAAATGGCACTCCAAATAAAGTTTAATTATAATTTTTATATCAGTAAGTCTTGAGCAACATGTCAGTAAATATGTTAATAGATTTAAGCCATACTTAGTATGAAATAAATGTATTTAAAAATACATTACTTTTTTGCTAAAAAAAATAGCCTTTTATTTTTTTAAAGAGTTGTTTGCATTTTCTTTGTATATTTTCATAAGTACAAATACTTACATCTTGTCTCATGATTAATTTTATATATATATATATATATATATATATATATATATATATATATATATATATATGTGTGTGTGTGTGTGTGTTTATTTTTTATTTTAATTTGGTATTTTATTATTATTATTTTAAATGTGTCTAGATTTTTCCCCCATGTATAACTGATGTCACAATTCAAACAACATAACCGCTCTAAAAATAGACTTTTCATTATCCAACATATAAATACTGTATCTTTATTATGTATTTACAGAATCAAAGATGATCTTTCTTTAACCTGTCATTCAGTGAGATTTATTCCAAGTGAGCACAGGACATCTATCCATTCATTGGACTAAAAATGATGTTGATATGTGACTCAACAGGCAGTAAGTACAGTGAATTGTGCCACAGTCTATTCATGTTTACATATCGCCCCCATTGCGATTCTATATGTCTGCGTGCTTTCAATGAGCGCTAAATCTTTATTGATCAGGATCAACTCTTAATTCAACCAAGCTTGCTTAGACAGGATTACATTAAAAGCTGCCTTGAGGGTTGTAAATTTATCCACACTACTGGAATGAGGGAATCAGAAATGCCTAGCATCTGTTTGCTATTGCCCAAGCATGACCACACAGAGAAATTAAATGTTGTAAATCTATATAATGTTGTATCAAGGATAAAAATGTCATATCATTGCAGTAAATATTTTGTAAAACCGGATTGTGGACTTCCCGATGGTGAACTATTCCTTTAAGGCACAGTCTGCTGGGATTAGTGTACGTCTGTGTGTTAGCATGCAAGCGTGTGTGTCCTAGGATCAGAACGTCTCCCTCTTTGAGAGCAGAGCACATATGGGCATTTCCTACTGGCATGGCTCCCTGTCCCAGCAGGCTTTGCCTGGCATGAGTCCGGTCCCACTGTCGACATGGGGCCACAGTGAATGCACTTGCCTGGCATGCTATCTGTCTCTCAGGACAGAGACATCCAAACCCACCAGACTGCAGAGGGGAGGATAAACACACAAAGCTTTTTTGTGCTTCATTAATGAAGAAAAAAGAAAGTGCTCTGAAAATAAATTATATATAGCATTCGAAAGAGTCTCTT
Source organism: Tor tambroides (assembly GCA_021397915.2). Classification (NCBI taxonomy): domain Eukaryota; kingdom Metazoa; phylum Chordata; class Actinopteri; order Cypriniformes; family Cyprinidae; genus Tor; species Tor tambroides. Next base: position 16,519 of record JAFVLL020009470.1, on the reverse strand, counting down.
GTGCTCACCAAGGCTGCATTTATTTGATCAAAAATACAGTAAAAAGTAATATCGTCAAATATTATTACAGTTTTAAAAAACTATTCTATTTGAATATATTTTAAAATATAATTTATTCCTGTAATGCAAAGCTGAATTTTCAGCATCATTACTCCAGTCAGTGTCAAATGATCCTTCAGAAATCATTCTAATATGCTGATTTGCTGCTCAAGAAACATTTACTATTATTAGAAATGTTGAAAACAGTTGGACTGCTTAATATTCAAGTAGAAAGAGTGATACATTTTTTTCCCGGAATGCTTTGATGAATAGAATGTTCAAAAGAACAGCATTTATTTGAAATAGAAATCATTCAAAATGTATTTACTGTCACTTTTGATCAATTTAACACCCTTACTAAATAAAAGAATATTTTTTTTACTGACATCAAACTTCAAAAATCAGTGTGTGTGTGTGCGCGTACACACATTTTGTACATAATTTATGTTTACATTTCATGTTTACACATTTTTACACATCATAAACAATTTATATATTATAAAAAATTAAAAAATGGTTAGTAAAAAAATAACTACACACCTTTGTACCTTATTTACCCATAAAAGATCCATTTTAGAACCTTTAAGGTACACATATGAACCTCAAGTGTACATATAAGTACCTACAGTAAACAGTACAGCTTTTGTACGTTTTTCTGAGAGTTTACATACAGTATACAAACACACAGACACACAAAATAAACTACTGTCTAATTACAGCATCTTAGCATGAAAAGGAGCTAAGTATTGCTTTTTAGCTCCTTTCATAGAATGTTTGTTGAGAAAAAAATATTTTGTACTCTATTTGCAGAAAGACTGCCATTTTTGTCTTCCTTATATGTCCTTTCTCAGCGGTTTACCTCAAGCTCTGCAAAGCATGTTTGCATGGTGTAAACCTGTGCTAACTGACTCACTGCCTGTGAGATTTGGAGTCTAAATCCATAGTTCATTTTTGAGGCTGCACTGTCATGGAATTCTTTTTGGACAAGATAAATGCCTCGAGGTGCTGGTGACAGAGTTTACTTCAGTCAAGTAAACAACATGACTATCGGATCTTAACACTAGAGGTGCATGTCCAGAAATGTCAGTGTTTGACAGGCAGCCTAAGAGTAGAGTTTAAGTTTTCGGTTAAACTTAGAGTTCATGGTTTCTAAATGAAAAGCTTTATTGCATTCGATGTGAATTTCACCTGCCAGGTGAAAACCATAAAAAGAAACAGCACGCCTCTTCTCAACAAGTCACATGATTTGAGATATCATTCATGTCTGTTTGTATAAAGAATATCAGTATAGAGACAGCATTTCATACCATCATATGTTCCGCTCTCCAGCAGTAATCCACTCTCTTCCAGGATGCGAAAATCCCCCACGCTGATGAAATTATAGTCCACTCCTGGAACCTCCCCATCTCTGGGCAGCCGGGTGGTACCTTCCAGTAAAACAAACACAATTAGAGAGTGAGAATATCCTACACCCACAATCCCCTTCACTGCAAACTTTGTGTCTGTCTAAACACAGCCTCAGACTGAGTAAAATTAAAATTGGATTCCCAGGCTGCGTTTCAGCATTTCCTTTTAAAACAAGTGCACTCCATTCGAAACTGTAAATAGAACTGATCTCTCATAGATGAGATTCGGAAACTTGGATTCTGAATCTGGAACTGAGAATCTGGATGGATTATATGGAAAGATAGCCAAAATAAGGGGGGTGGTTTTGGCCATCCGCGAGGCTTTAAAAGATGAAAAAGCACATGCTTTAACATAATTCCTGTGAAAATGGTTTGGAAACACACCACACAGAGAGATGTACTTATTAGTCAAACGGTGTAGAACAAGGACATATTACATCATATCAGAGGAAATCTTGTGTTATTTAGTGTTATTCAAGCATAGTGTTGTCACAGATTGCTCGTTCACAAGGGAGTCGGTGACACAGAGGTGGAAAGTGTGCACAGACTGCATAAAATGAGATTCAGTCTCTAAAGCGTTCGCCACTTTTGAAAACTGTGTGTCTGCAGTGAAGTAGTCTTTAAAATATACCATATTTTCACCCTTTGGTTGCTCAGCCCTGTCAACATTCACTCATCCTAATGTTGTACCAAACTTGTATGATTTACTCTCTTCAGCTGAACACAAAAGCAGATATTTTGCAGAATGTTCAAGCTGTTCTAAAAGCATATCATGATCTGGGACTGACTAAAGCTGTAAAAAGGGTATAAAAGGGTATCATTTTTCATGAACATCAAAGAGTAATTCTTCATTATTACAGGGGAATTATTCATAATTCTTATAAACTTCAAATAATTCAGAAATAAAACAAACGTTTTAATCAAAAAGTTTATTTTTAGACTGTTAGACAGCTGGGAAATAAAAGCTGATGTCTATGTTTATTGCCAGCGATAAATTGCACAGCTAAATAGACGCCGCTGGCTATATTTCAAGTTGTTTAAATGGGTCACTTTCTCTCAAGTCTACTTACAATATCAGTAAAACTTTCTTTTTTTACATCCTTATCTTTGACCTTTACAAATGACAAAAATATAAAACCAATAAAAATTAACTGATTAAATGTGCATGTGAATGCCAAGTTAGTCGCTTTGGACAAAAGAATCTTCTAAAAGCATTCTAAAAAATATCTTTGTTGATGTTCAGCAGAAGAAAAACAGTCATATGGATTCGAACACGATGACAGAATTTCCATTTTGGGGTGAACTATAAATGGATGTCTGCTTTTTCACCTCTAAACCAAGATAAAAATGCTAATTCTGTGTGTTTAAGCCTGCGTGAGTGTGTTTGCTCAAAAAATATCAAATACAAACTGTACACGTTTGGACCTAATTTCAGAGGTGGGTTGTTTAGCAGCAAAATCCTCATAAGAGACATCCGAGGGTGGCATTTCTTGCGAATAAAAGGCCAAAAATAAAAGATGACATTTCTCGGCTCTGTTCGTGTGTGTGCTAGGAAATGCCACCAGGCTCTACTGTCATTTGAAGGACATTTACATTAGACCCAGCAAACTGAAATGCCAGAGCCAAGTGTCTGCGGAGACTTGACTCTAACTTAAGAGCAAATAATATTAAAAACGGGCTCCTTTACATTTTCCTGGGAGAGCAACTGTTTAAATGCCACAAGAAGAGGGAACTGGAACAACGGCACTGGTTACAGATATGTGAATATCCACTGGCAAGGTTAAAAGGGGTTAACTTGTTCCAGATCCATAAAATAAGGATAAAGAATGGAGGAGAATAGAGAAGAGATACTCCTACTTTTCCAGCCACATTATTTTCCTTGTCCATGTGAAAGAAAACTATTTGCAAATATCATATGTAAATTGAGTTAATTGTTTTGAGTTCTATTTTAATAAAATAATTAATGCTGTCAAACGATTAATTGTGATTAATCGCATCCAAAATAAAGTTTGTGTACATAATATGTGTGTTTACTGTGTATATTTATTATGTATATATATATTTATTATGTATATATATATATTTATTATGTATATATATATATATATATATATATATATATACAAACACGTGCATGTATATATTTAAGAAAAATATGTTGTTTATATATTAAATATATTTATATAAAATATAAGAATATGAATATATAAATGTATATACACATGTAAAAAATGTCAAAATATATACTGTTTGTGTGTGTATTTATATATACATAAATATACACAGTACACATACATATGTTATGTAAACAAAAACTTTTATTTTGGATGTGATTAATCGCGATTAATTATTTGACAGCACTAAAGATAATACAATAATATTGTTACATATTTTGAGACTCATGAAACTGATCAAAACCGACAGAAAAAAAAACATTTATAATGCTACAAAGGACTTATACCTCAAATAAATGCCATTCTTTTGAACTTTCCAATCAATCAAACAACTAAAAAAATCCACATTAAAATATTAAGCAACACAACCATTTTTAACATTGATTAAAATTTTCAATATTACTGTTTTACTATATTTTAAATCAAATAAATGTAGCCTCAGTGAGCATAAAAGATTATTTTTAAAATGTTTAAATCTTAGCAATTTCTAACTTTTCAATTGAAGTTAAATTTTTTTTTAAAAAAACTCATAAAATTCACATAACATGTAAAAATGTAATTTATAACGTTACATTTAAATCCAAGCCAAAATATTAGAAAATCGCAAGTGAACGGTCAGAGTACAGTAAATTTGACTGTTTTAAATACTCATTGTTCAACGAACGCCTCTATCACAGTATGTTAAACTATCCCAGACTTTTTCGCAAAATGCAACACCTCTTCCGCAAACGCTTTAAGTTTTTGCGACAAACCGTCTCAGTAGAAACTAATGCATTCACAGCTCTCTGACGCAGCGTAAACTCTGGTGCGCCCAAAGACTTGTAAACAAAGACTGTGACGTGGCAGGTTGTGAGAAGGTTACATAATAACAGCCAGTTACATCTTAGTCGGCCTCTGAAGTCAGTTTAATCACAGGCCGGTTCTAAACGAGGTCCGCAGATCCCCCGGGCGAGCACCTGCTCCGGCTGCATTCTGGTGGAGAAGGGATATGAGTGGCACCTTAGGCTGCTCTTTATTCCTCTCCGTCAGAGGAGCTTTTAAGAGCTTTTGTTCATTGCTCCATAAAGCAGCTTTGTGCTTGCAAACACCGGAGGCTCTCTCTTCTTCCAACTCTTTTTCCTATACCCTGCCGTTTCAGGCTCTTCTCATAACTTACTGAATAAGGTAAAGAGAGAAAAAGAGAGGAAGTAACTAGGCCAAGAACAGAGTGACCTAAGGACAAGAGAAGAGGATGCTATGCTTAAATTGGCATCCAGTGGAAATTCTTTGTCAATTTGTCTCAAGCCTGCTAATTTTCCATAAACATCAAAGAGTAATTCTTCATTCTTCGGGGGGAATTATTCATAATTAATTCCTCTTTTTAAACTTCAACAAATTCAGAAATAAAACAAAAATGTGTTAATCAAAAAGTTTATTTTTAGACTGTTCGACAGCTGGGAAATTAAAGCTTATGTCTAACATTTATTGCAAGCGATAAAATGCACAGCTAAACAGCCTCCGCTGGCTGTATTTCAAGTTTGGGTCACTTTCTCTCAAGTCCACTTTATAATATCAATCCAACTTTCATTTTATAACCTTTTTTTTCACCTTTACAAATGACAACTCGTTTTTTTTGTCGCTGTTCCTTTAAGAAGACTACGTAAACGCCCTCTGCGCACGTGACACAAGTAACGGTGCTTTGCTGCGCTTTTACTCGAGAGCTGCGTGTTTGCTGTCAAGTCTAATATGGTTTGCACCACCCCAGGCTGCCTTCAATAACAGCCTCTTTGCAGTAGTATTTGATTTTGACAGGTTCACAAAACAATTGGCGCTGGAATACAAAACTGGTGATGAGCGTGATGATCATGGATTGTTAAAAATAAACTTTAGCTGCTCATTTCTAACGCTGAAATACTTCAGAAGGATATTCAGAATGACAGAAGCTACAAAGAGCAAGAAACAGCTTGAGGTATGGCGGACTTCTATTGTTTTGCAAAAAACATTGCAGAATATTAACTTAGGAAAACAGTTACTATACATTCCACAGCATAAGCTGTATCTCATTATATTCTGTATTTTCTAGCGCAATACTACTATTCAAATGTTTGCGGTCAGTTAGACTTCAGTAAAGACACTTTAAATTGATCAAAAGTGACATTTTTAATAAACACTGTTCTTTTGAAGTTTCTATTCATCAAAGAATTCTGAAAAAATGTAGCACGGTTTTCACAAAAATATGAAGCAGCACAACTGTTTTCAACATTGATAATAATAAGAAATGTTTCTTAAGCAGCAAATCAGCATATTAGAATGATTTCTGAAGAATCATAAGTTACAATTTCATAGGAAGGTATGTTTTTCCTAAAAAACAGACTGAAATGATTTTATGAAACAGATTATGCTGCAGGTAGCATGCAAGAAAGACGCAGATATTTTTGCGGTGAATTGTGACGTACTAAAGTGTCGTAGTAAATTTGCCCCTCAGAGTGTTTCATGACACATTTGTCACTGACACTTATCAAATTAGACTAAATAGGGAATAACGAACTAGCTGAATGAGAAACTAATGAGCAGTGTGCTACTGCTTGGAGAAGAAACATGCTCTCAGAAAGCCACTCCACAACTCTCAAGAGAAACAGCATCTCATGCGGCGCATCACAGAGGAGAGCTGGCGGTGTGCTGCAGAGGGCCAGACCAACATGAGAGATTTCGCCTGAGGAGAGGCTCTGTCTCCTCAGCTACACTAACAGACACACCAGTGTGAGAAATGGCCAAAGGATTCACTCTAAACACCAAATGGAAAAAGACTGAGAGGTAAGATGAGATAACCAGACTGCCAGAAAAAGACAGAGAGGACATATATATATGCCTATATGTTCTTAAATCGAAAATTTACAATAAAATAAAATACAAAAGTAAAATAAAAAAAATTAAATAAAATAAAGTCAAATAAAATAAAATCTATTTATTAAATATATTTTTATATGTATATACATTTAATTATATTTTATATTATTAACCAGACTGCCAGAAAAAGACAAAGTGGATAAATATGCTTAAATGTTCTTACATTACATTACATAAAATAAAGTAACACAACAAAATAAAATAAAGTAAAATAAAATCATAAAATAAAATAAAGTAAAATTAAATAAAATAAAATGACAAAATAAAATAAAGGCAAATAAAGTAAAAAGTAAAATAAAATAAAATCTATTTATTAAATATATTTTATGCATATGTATTTAATTATAATATGTATTTGACAGGCTCTTTATTCCCAACTAAATTAATAGACACCCCAGTGTGAGAAATGAAATTTACTCACAACAAAATGAGACAAGATAACCAGACATATGCACTTAAATGATCTAACATTTCGTGATCAAATTCAAAATAAAATAAAATATTATTTTGTATTATATGTATTAAATTGTATTTTATTGCATTTTGTAAATATACATATTTGTTAATTTTTATTAACATTTCTGGCACTTCTTCAGTATCTGTTTTTTCATATGTATGAAAAATTTTGTGTCTAAAACAATATTGCAAATAAAACATATGCAAGTAAATAAATAAAATAAATGATTTATTTTAATAAATACATTTAAATTAACAAATAATATTAATATAAAATAAACAGACTGGCTCTGTGTGTGTGTGTGTGTGTGTGTGTGTGTGTGTGTGTGTGTGTGTGTGTGTGTGTGTGTGTGTGTGTGTGTGTACTTGTTTTTTCTATCCTGGTGGGGACTTAGACCTGAATACACACAGCCTCATGGGGACTTGTGTCACGGTGGGGACCTAAATTGAGGTCCCCACGGGTAAACAAGCTTATAAATCACACAGAGTGAAGTTTTTTGAAAATGTAAAAATGCAGAAAATTTTCCTGTAAGGGGTAGGTTTAGGTGTAGGGTTGGTGTAGGACGATAGAAAATACGGTCTGTACAGCAGAACAACATTATGCCTATGAGAGTCCCCACAAGGATAGCAGAACAAGTGTGTGTGTGTGTGTGTGTGTGTGTGTGTGTGTGTGCGCGCGTTTGTACTTGTTTTTATATTCCGGTGGGGACTTAAACCTGAATACACACATACTCATGGGGACTTGTGTCACGGTGGGGACCTAAATTGAGGTCCCCACGGGTAAACAAGCTCATAAATCATACACAATGAACTTTTTTAAAAATGTAAAAATGCAGAAAGTTTCCTGTAATGCGTAGGTTTAGGCGTAGGGTTGGTGTAGGGCGATAGAAAATACGTTCTGTACAGCAGAAAAACCATTACGCCTATGAGAGTCCCCACAAGGATAGCGAAACAAGTGTAAGTGTAAGTGTGTGTGTGTGTGTGTGTGTGTGTGTCTGTCTTACATGGAATGGTGCGCAGGTACAGGTTGTCTCGAATCACTTGCTGCAGTTTGTGGTCGATTGAACCTTTTTGGAACTGCAGACTAAGATAATGCCTCAAATCAGCGTTCAGCACTTTACCTGCAAAGAGAGAGAGAGAGAGAGAGAGAGAGAGAGAGAGAGAGAGAGGGGCAAATGGAAATTTAGAAAACCTTTCAAAGGTTATGGAGAAAGTAGGTAGTCTTGGCATTATAATGTAGACTAACTCCCAGAAGGGATACGTTATTGCTCTGAGGTTGCTCTTTCATAAGATAATGAGACTTAATGGGTTCTCAGCCCCCCCAAAAAATAACATGATTGTATCTAAAAATTAGACAACTGTTGTCATATGGTAAGAGTATAGAGCTATACAATGAATATGAAAGCTATAGCTCTGTTCATTTGATCAAAAAGTTGTTAAAACACATTGTTAAGATCTCTTGTGAAACCTTAGGAGACACAGAAGAAAAATTACAGGAAAGAAAAATCTAAGAAGCATAAAACAAAACTTATGAAATACGTCAAATTATGGAATTAAAATAGAAGCAAAAGTTCAGTTTACTCTCTGGCTAGGAAAAAAAATAAAGACATGTCATACGTGATCCTGCTTTCCTACGGGTACTTTCACTGTATGAAAATACCTTCTATTAGTGCCCAATTGTTTTTCATTTTCTAGGACTAGAGTGACATCTTACTCTGCACATACACACGCGCACACTCAGTCTGAGAGCCAGCTGCACAAAACAACACGGCATAAGTCTCTTATAAGCTTTGCTAACTCAGAAAAGACTTCTCAAACAAGCTGACACAGTGTCGAAAGCAACTGTGAAAAGTGAAACCTAATGAAAACCCTCCACACAGAACTTTTAAAAGCCTCACTTTCCCTCTTTCTGCCAAACTCCAAAGACGCAACTCTGAGAGAGTTCACAGAGAGTTGGGGGAAGTTGCTCTGCAGAAGACGACGGAGGATGTTTGCTGATACAGACTGAGGGTGGATGAGAAAATGAAGGGAAACAGAGAGAGAGAGAGAGAGAGAGAGAGAGAGGGAGAAGGGTCCAACAGCACAACTCGAGGGAGGAGAACAAATGCTATTAAAGGGGTCATATGAGATATCACATTTCCTTTGATCTTTGTTTAATAGAAGAAAAGAAAAAGTTTATCAAAACGTGCTTCAAATTTAAAAACCAACTCATTATAAAATCACTGATTATGTCAGAACCCACATTCACAAAACATATCCTTCTGAATGATCTCAACATTAAAAAAGAAGTTCATTTTCATTTGTAAGTTTAATTTAATAAAGATTTGTGATTTATTCTTAATGTCCCTGATCATTTCAGTCTGGATTTACCATCCATATGACACATTTCAATGCAAATTAGTTTATTCATCTTTGACAATAATGTTCAGTCTTTGTAAGTATTGTCAGATTAGTGAACAGATTGTTCTTTTGAGTCTGATCTTTTTTAATGAACATTTTTTTGCATCACTTACAAAAATATAACATTCATCAAAATAAAAAAAAAATTACAAAAATAAAAAATAATTACAAAACACTTACAAAATTAAAACAAAATACTAACATAAAATTAAAATTGAACAAATTAAATTAAATGCACCTTTTTAATAGCATAAGTTCAGTTAAAACTGCTTGAAAGAATGATTTTTAGAATTAAGTCTTTCCATCACTATAGCAGATAAACAACTGCACCTGACTGGAAACAGTCCAGCCAAACAACGTTACTTATTTCATATTTAAAGAAAGTGCTTACATAGTCATATTTTAGTTTTTCACGGGCATTTTCCACCACCTCTCTGTTTGAAAGAATTTGTCGCTGTGGCTTTAAGAAACACCTGCTCTTGCATAAGAAATGAGAAGCAGCACTAGCACTGCGTTCCAGTGCTCACACACCAGCTTATGGGTTTGCTGCAGCGTGAAATAATTGTGTAGATAACAGCTTGCATTACAACGCAAGATCACAAGACAGTCCACACTGAAATGTGCCACACAAACTATTAAGATCAGACTTTTTTTTGGACTGGGGAGAAAGTTTTGAAAGTTACAGTATGTTTTCATAGTTCATCAAGCTCTTTCATCTTAGAAGTTCAAAGGAAAAATAGATTGCTCATGATATGAATTCATTAAAGGAACAACAGAACAAAACAGACTACGAACAAAAAACAAAAAAAAAGACAAAAAATGTATAATATGACGCCTTTAAGAAGAAAGTGTGAACGTGTGCAGACAGACGCCACAAACCACTAAAGCCCTCGCCCATAATCTCCCGTCTTCACCCCTGTGCCTGCTGCCAGTCCTCATAAAGCACCATAATCTCCTCATAAACACAGCGTGACCCGTTATGTGTCATAACCTTTGGGCGGAAAGGCAGGTGTCCCCGTCAGTAGTCTTGAATTAAGCAGGATTTACCAGCCATGAAAAGCTGAAATATCACATCATTCTAATTTATTTTGACAGGGATAAAACAGGAATTATCAAAGCGTTGACATGAGAAGCAGATATCAGCAGCATTTTAATGGCTTGATGACTTAACGTGACTGGGAGATGAATGCTGTTTTTACGCATGGACGTAGCAATGCTTCACCCTAGAATGCTATAGATACGGTTGCTTTAGGGAAGGATGAGAACACTATGCTATTCCTTAATTAGATTTGATTATGGACATATTTTACCTGAGATGGATGGGTCAGAAAACTAAAATAAAATAGTAAAAATAAATAAATAAATAAATAAATGTAAAACTTTTACAAATATGCAACATTTACAAAAATAACAAAATTACAAAACATTTAAAAGTAAATACAAATATTTAGAAAACTGTTACAGAAATAATACAAATAAAATAAAAATATATAAATAAATTAAATTTTAAATAAATAAATAACTTTAAAAAAAATACAACATTTACAAAAATTACAAAACATTTAAAAATAAATACAAATATTAACAAAAAACATTAGTAATAAAAAGTAATAAAAAAAGCAACAAAAGTAATAAAAATAAATAAATAAAATAAAAGCATATTTATGTGTTGATTCTTGTTTACAATGTAAGGTACGTTACACAAAAACACACACACTTACAAAAATAAAATACCAAAATAAAACAATTACAAAAACAAAAACTTATGGAAAAAATGTCATTTAAATTTAATAAAATAAAACAAGCTTAATGAAGCACACTTATTCATACATGTTGATTCTTGTTTACAAATAACGGTATATGTAAGATAAATAAAATATAAAGAAAAAATATAAAATTAAAATACATTAAAAATAAAGTATGCTTATTGGTTGATTCTTGCTTACAAGGTTACTAAAAAGTTATTAAAGTTCCATGTAAGATAAATGTCCGAAACTTAGCGTAAATGTCTTGCCGGAACTGACTAGTACCTTTTCTGTTTTTCAGTGTATTTACATTAGCATCCAAATTCGCTCACTCATCTGCACTCATTTCTTCCCCATATGGTGCACCATGTGGCATTGACTATACAGGGAATAGTGAATGAGTGAACGAGTGAGTGACTTTGACACAGCACATGTGGTCAAGGAGAGCAACACTGATGAGGGGTGTGAGGAGTCTCACCAGGTGAATAATGACCCTTTATTAACGCTGCTATAGGTCCACTGTCCACGCCACTTCTACCACTTCATTTATCTCACTTCCTAGATTATGAGAATACCACTTTGTTTTCTTCTAATTCTATTTTAATTCAATAAAAGCCACCATCTCTTTTGAACACTGTCTTCAATGAACATTACTCAGAGAGGACAGCATATTTAATTTGATGTGAATGATAATGAGACTGTGTGAGAGAAAAGCTGTGCGTTTAACACATTCTACTGTTTTAGGTCATATCTTATTTTCACAACCCATTTTTTCCTGAGAATTTTTCAGAAAGACGTATTTTCAATGTTTTATCGATTTAACAATCAATAAGAGGTGCAAACAGCGCAACCCATTGTACACACTATATGTTATATCTCAGCCTAGTTTTCATTTGCATTGGGTAAAATATAGTGTCTACTCTGCATTTAAACTACAAGATCAAATGCACAGGTCCCATATTTTTACATACCAACGACAAAAAATAAAATAAAATAAAACAATACTAGCAAAAAATTAAATAAAACACTTACATAAATACAATAAATATAAATAACAAGCTTACAAATTAATAATGTAATAATAATAATAATAATAATAATTATTATTATTATTATTATTATTAATAATAAAATAAAACACTTAAGATAATTAAAAATTAAATTAATAATAATGTTTAATTAATAATGTTTTCTATTTAACAAAAAAAACCAATTAAATTAGGAACTTGCAAAAAATTCAAAAGTGATCTGAGACTGGACTGTGCTGTATGTATTTTTGGTGTTTATTCATATGGAATCTGTATATTAAACACCAAATAGGCTGTAATTTGTAGACCACAAGAAGGGGACTTGTACTGTCTCTTTAGCGCTCTGCCTCTTTCTGGCCTCAACAGGACAAAGGTCTAGACTCTCTTCATCATTTTCAGCTTAACTTCTTGGATTCTGAGTTCTGAAGCAGAGCCGTCTGAAGCTATAAGACAGATGCCCTGTATCGCTCTCTCTCTCCCTTTGCTTCGCCCACCTTCTTCTTCCGCCAATAAAATGAGGTAATAATATAATAATCCTGTCAAGGGAAGACAGAGAATTTGTTAGGGGGAAGACCAGAGGTTTTAGAGAACATTATCACTGTGCCACTCTCTTTATTTCCCATTTTCAACTGTCAATATCTTTGGTCATTCCTCATCTGCCTTGCTTTTATTTATTTTTTTTTTATAACCCTTTTAACGTTGACATTTTTTCCTTTGGTTTTCTCCTTTTTCTTATCTCTGTCCTTCTCTATTTCCTTTCCTACGTGTCAGAAATGGCAGAGTAGCTTTATAATCCTCCCCAGATTCCCTCCTGTCACAGTGCTCACAAACCATGGCAAGGACATACAAAAAAATAAAAAATAAATAAATAAATCAAACAAACATAACAAACAGAATACACTGGGGATTTATCATTTTTTGCTCTTTGTTTTACCACAAGAGACTCGAGGGGAAGTCTCCATTTACTACTGCTGAGGATCAAAAATGTACCATAATTTGAATAGTTTCCATTAAAATACAAATGTTGTTAATAACAGAAAAAGTACTGTAAACGCATTTTTTTGTGTTCTTGCTCTGGTGGTAATAAACCTCAGTAGGGGGCAACAGAGTTACCTTCTATTTAACTTTGGGTATGATTCTCTTTAAACATTATTTAGCATTTTATATTAATATTCAGTATAGCATATCTTGTAGGCAAATTGAGAGAGCAGGACATACTTGGATTTCATTATAAATTGCATTCTGAAACATTTTTTAACAACAATGCATGAAAATCAAGCATGCAAAGCTAAAAAAAAAAAAAATTTAAAACATTAAAATTCAATAAAAATATTTCTCACAGTAAATAAAACAAAAAGATTACATGAAAATACTATTTCCAGTCATTCTACTTCAAAATTTTACATTTAAAGGTGGTGTATGTAATTTTTCAAAAACACTTTAGAAAACTGAGTCAGGTACCAAAACAAATTTGTAGCCAATCAGCAGTAAGGGGCGTGTCTACTCATGATATGAAGGAGAGAGCGTTCAGTAAACAGCCGAGCCGAGTGACAGAAAGATAGAGATGGCGGATAAAAAACAAAAGTGGAAAATGTCTGCGGAACGATAAGGCAAGAAGTAGGACCCATGTAAATATAGGATCAGCTTTCCAGCGCTGGAGAGAACTCAAGGAGCGGAAGGCCTGCGATCGGATGCCGAGGTTGCTTTGTTTCTTCTCGATAGGTGAGTACACCGTGTCTACACTGGATGTGCCGCGACGCAACAGCTAAAGTCTGTCTGCACTGGACGCAATAAAGCGACCGTTGAAAATCTTTTGAAATGTGTGTCAGTACGTCATAAATAGAAAGCGGCAGCAGTTCTCTGTCAGAGATTTGTCGCACCGCGCAGCATCCAGTGTAGACACGGGGCACGTCTCAATCAGCTCCCTAGCTCCCGAGCTCATGAATCAGTTGATCGTGTACACGAATTCGGTCACTGGGACAGTGATCACTCGAATTCCAGTGACATGATTACGTACAGCGTCAACGGACAACATTGTAGAACGTCGCCACTTGAATTAATAAACAACAGACAGGACCGATTTTTTGATATTTTTTATTCTCTTTAAACACATCATTTTGCTTTGTTTCACAGAACTAATCGTTGCCTTGGTTGCGTAGATTACGTATGTGTGGGGCGGAGCTATCAAAATAGGGGCGAGACCCTTTTAGGGTAGGGGCGTGTTTGTTTTGGTAATTTCAAATATCAACATTGGCTTCCAGAAATCGCTTACTCCACCTTTAATGTGTTACTGCCTTTTTTTTTTTTTTTTTTAAGAATTAATTGTGAAATACCAGCAATTTCTAAGTGGAAATTGTTTCTACACCAATTTTTTTAGTGTACGATAATTATAATGTTACGGCCAATTATATGTCTATAATATTTAATTTATTCTAAATAAATAAATTCTAAAAAAAAAAAAAAAATGTAAATTTACTTTATACATCACATTTTTATAAAGTAAAAATTGACTATTTTGAGATTTGCTAAAGACACTAGCCTATATTTAATGAGCATCATGCACATCTGAATATCCAATATTTGCTAACCAATGTGGTCCCAATATATTTGTATCTATATCTAACAATATATTATAATTTTTCTATTTGTCAAACAATTAATTGCATTCAAAATTAAAGTTTTTGTTTACATAATGTGTGTGTACTGTGTATATTTATGTATATATAAATATATAAATACACACAAAGACAGTATATATTTTGAAAATATTTCCATGTATTTACATATACACATACATATATATATATATATATATATATATATATATGTATGAACATAACATTTTTGTTATATACATGTATACACAGTACACACACATATATTATGTAAACAAAAACTTTTATTTTGGATGCGATTAATTGTGAATAATCGATTGACAGCACTAAATTATTTACAAAATAAACAAAAAGAGAAAGACAGACATGCAAATGCCTGACTCATGTACACATACAGCATACCAAAACTAAAATAAATAAAAAAATACCACTGGCATGATATACATACACACACACTGTGTAAATGGCCCCTTCAAAAAGAGATCCCTTATTAACTCTTTAAAACAAATGTGCTGAAACAAAACGTGGCTGAAACATTGGTTACCATTGCAATTTTTTTTTTTTTTTTATAAAGGCCATCTTACAGCCTTTTTGCCCCCTCAGACAGCGCATTTATCTAATTGGTTAAAGTTCTATATACTGTACAGTTCAGGAGCAGATGGCTCTTTCGCCTGATTTGGCTCGTTTGCCACCGACGGATCAAATAAGGGTTCGTTTTCTCAGCTGTTCTCCGATTCCCCATTGATTCTCTACAGCACTGCTGAGGAGGCCTGTTACACATGCATCTATTAGACGTCACTGATTATGTGACTCAAATTAGCTGATTTAAGCTCCTGCAAATGTCTCCTGAAGCGCTCGAAGGTAACGGCACTTCTGAAGCTGAAACTGCGGCTCACAATCATTGCGGGAAATGAGAAGAGTTGAGAAACAGCTGGCTGCAGAACCGATTGAAAACAAGAGGTTGAGGACAGCGGCAAGACGGCTGAATCACTATTTCTGATCGCTCCCCCGACCTCTCCAAGACCGTGTCCCCGGATAAAGCCTCTCGCTGACGACAGATTCGAGCCGAGTCAACAATTGCTAAGACAGCCGTATGAACACAACGCACGGTTATTGTTGAAAGCAGTGTGGAGAGCCATTACTTGTATTTCTTCGTGAGAATGTGAAAGCTCGGTCTGTCACAACACTGAGGCGAGGGAGTTATGATTTCTGCCTAATGGCACTATGACCTAAAAGCTGTTACTGACGAAGAGAACAAAGCTAATCAGAACAGAAAAACAGAGTCAGACAATGAGCAAATGAGGAACAAAAGGAAAAACGAACAGAAGAGAAAATAATTCAAAGCTGACAGAACATAAAACTCAGCTCCTACTCTTTTATCTGTGACTTTCAAGAAAGTTGTGAAGTTGTTTTCCACTAAAACAACTACTGAATAAAATGAGTGGGATGAGTGAGCATATAGTTACATTTTCTTCTACTACTATTAAATACGTAAGGAATAATTGACGACGGGCCGTTGAATTATTAGAAAAATAATGCACACCCGAGGTGTAACGGCCACTCTGCTTCGCGTCGTGGCCGCATCACCACCTCGGGTGTGCATTATTTTTCTAATAATTCAACGGTCCGGAATCAATTATTCTGATTATACTACGGTTGCTACACCTCAAGACACCGATCAGATGATATATTTCAAGGGATTCGTCCGGTTTTTGTACTTAAATCGCTATTGTGAGTAGGATTATTTCTTCCGCGTCTCATCCATCGCCT
>JAFVLL020009468.1:150645-181212 GCA_021397915.2 Tor tambroides | reverse complement strand
GGGTCGGGTTCGGGCTCTAAATTTAACTGTGCCGCTCGGGTCGGGTCGGGTCGGGTCAGACGATCTCGGGTACGGGCCGGGTTCGGGCTTCAGTTGAAAGCCAGTGCAGACCTCTAGTAGTAACTGACTTTAATTAAACTCTTAAAGATACAATGACGAAGACCCAGAGGTTGCCATCTCCCCATAAGAAAATGTCTTGTTTCTACAACTATGAATAATATACTTGAGGTTGCTAAACTTACAATGTGACGCTATATTATATTGTACATACAGTTCTGTGCAAAAATCTTAAGGGTATTAGATGCTTCACAGCAACATTTGTTTAAAGACAGTTATTTATATATTTTGTTTTAGTGTGCCTGTAGGATATATCAATGTTAGATTTCTAAACATTCCATTAGCAAAGCTGCAAAAGCTCTCACCATCATCGGGGAATTTTGTATGGAGGTTGTTCCAAGCTTCTTTGAGAATTTGCCACAGTTCTTCTATGGATTTAGGCCGTCTCAACTGCTTCAGTCTCTTCATGTAATCCCAGACTGACTCAGTCATGGTGACATCAGATCTCTGTGTGGACTGTACCATCTGCTCTTTGTTTATATAAAAACCTCACTGGATTATTACAATATTTGCAAAAGGAGTGTTTGGAAACCCATACTTGATATCTAAGTGGCAGCAAAATGACATAAAAAAAAGATATAAATAACCATCTTAAAATACTTTTGCACGGTACTATATATACGCTTCCGTTCAAAGGTTTGGAGTCGTACATTTTGTTTTAGAAAAAAATGTATTAATTAATCAGCAAGGATGCATAAAATTGATCAAAAGTGACAGTAGGCCTAAATATAGATAGATAGATAGATAGATAGATAGATAGATAGATAGATAGATAGATCACGTTGTTAGTTTAACAATTCAGAGCAGAATCAAGTGATATTATGTAGTGCCATTTCCCCAAAGCTATTCTGCATTATTTCATCTCAGGGTACGCCATCTTCCCAGTGTTTGTGTTTGTTCTGCACTGCTGTTTTTTGCTTTGTCCACAGATGAGCAATGAACGACCTCTGAGCAGTAATCCAGTGGAGAAAGATTTCCCCGTGGGCCCCAGCCCAGATAATCGAAGTTCTGCAAGACTGTCTAAGGTCTGTCTGATTCCCTCCTTGAGAACAGGAGATAAAATCCTGATAAGGAGCAATATGATTGGAGGAAGTTCTGCGAGCCAACCACAACACTAAGATCCAAAGCTCAGCTCAGCTCATGATTGATGAGAAAACGTAATCAATATGATATGATATCATGCGAAGGCTGTATGATCAGAGAAATAGCTGATCTGAGCAAGACACACAACCACACAAGGGTGGGCGGTATGATCAAAATCATATCACATACAGGTATATCAGAGTAATAATCATGGTAATTGTATAATGTATGACAACACTGCTATTTGTGCTGGAAAAATGGTATATTTAAAAAGATACATGCCTGTTTTTTTTTTGAAGAACAGTTCTTGAATTGAGAATTCAATTACTCTTCTTCCTCTATTTCTGTATCTCATATATTTAGTGCAGTTTCAATCAAAGTCATATAGCCAGGTGATACTCAGCCCTAGTGCACATATTAAAAATGTGTGCAAAAAAACAGCTGATTCCCAAGATTCATTCTTGTTCAATCACATTGTGGGTCTGGGTACCATCGAGAGACTATCAAGAGCGATGACAGGTTTGCAGCTCACAGACAGCGATTCAGAGCCTCTCGCTGCATTCATCGCCAATAAATATTTACAATCCATTTATTTCATCACATACACACACATGACAGAGTGTAAAATGGCCAGCTCAGTGAGCTGGAAGAGGAAACATGCAGGAGACCAGAACAATACCTCTTTCCAGCTGGTGCCACCACCAGATCCATCAGTGTGTCAACGGCAACGGATGTACGTGAGTGTGTGTGTGCGCGTATGAGAGTCGCAGCTCCTTCACTGACAAACACATCAGTCAGACGTAAAGCGCATCCTCACACACCATCAATCTGCCATCAAACAGACATTAGAACACACACCGGTCAGTCAGCAAACACAGTTCAAAGGCCGTACTCAGCTGGTGAGAACAACCGCTCACAAAAAAAGAAGAGAAAACGACTGGTCAGCTGTACAAAGCCTATTCACTGAGTATTTTTTTTCCACAGAGAATTTTTAAAATAAAATATAAAATAATGGGCCCTGTGGTAGAAAACCCAGGCTCTGTATTTTGTGAAATTTAACACATTAGTGATTCAAGGTGATGGTAATTTATGGTTAATTTGTTGGCTAATTATTTTTAGTGTAAAGCCACAAGTTAAAGGGATAATTCACCCAAAAATGAAAATTCTGCCATTAATTACTCACCCTCCCGTTGTTCCAAACCCGTAAGACCTTCGTTCATCTTCAGAACACAAATTAAGATATTTTTATGAAATCCGAGAGCTTTCTGATCTTGCATAAAAACAGCAACACAACTGATATGTTCAAGGCCCAGAAAGGTAGTAAGGACATCGTTAAAATAGTCCATGTGACAACAGTGGTTCAACCATAATCTATGCAGGGTCAGACAGCTCTCGGATTTCATCAAAAAATATCTTAATTTGTGTTGTGAAGATGAACGAAGGTCTTACGGGTTTGGAACGACACGAGGGTGAGTAACTAATAACAGAATTTTCATTTTTGCGTGAACTCTCCCTTTAAATCCATCATAAAAAGATACAGAGGGAGGTATATATGCTGTGAAAGTGTGAGGAATGTTCATTTCATTTTCACTCAGTGCCTCTTTCCTCTCTGAGGGCAATCCTATAAGACATCCTACCGTGCGCAAACAACACTGCTCTACTGGGTATCATGTGAGCGTACTAGCTGCTGTATCTAATCAATTCCAGAGTAATATCTTCTGTACTGTGATCGAATAGGTACAAATAATATCAGAATAGTCTGTGTCCTCATCCAGCAGCACTGAAACCAAATGCTGGGATGATCTTGTGTTATGAAGCTTTAAGGCACTGCGGGAGAATAAACTAGGTGCTATAGACACACAGCCATCAAAAGTAAACAATAACCAAAAACAGTCTGGCACATGACAAGTGTATAGTTATGAAAACAGGACTCAAGTAACTCTTCCTTTGCACTCAATGTTTTCTTAGCATGAGAATATCTAGTTAAAAATAGCTCAAACATTTCAAGATCCCTGCATTCACGTTGCTAGTTGTTTTTAAGAATTCAAACTGTGTGTAACTCTGCTGTTCTCTCTGTCTATCTCTGGACATCTACCAAGGCCTTAGTCGAGGCAAGCCTCTCTTTTTTTTCTACACTCTGACGAGGCTTTCAAAAATGCCCACAGCCCAATTACTATAAACATCTTTCTCAAAGTAAATATTTTTCAGATTATCCTCTTTTAACGTGTTGCCTGCTAGTACTAATACTGCAGTTTTCATATTATCCTTTCCGACTATGACAGCTGCACAACTCATGTAATCTCTGGAAAGATACTATCACAGTAAGTAACAAGATGCTCTGCACTACTCAAATGCTAAAAAAAAATAAAAAAATAAAAAATGGGATTGTGTCTTGGGAAGCTGATATGTGACACAGGAAACTGTTCCATGACACAAAAGCTATCCTGAGCGCTGGGGTGAAGCCTTTGGCATTAGGGGCTCTTCTGGACGATGAAATGATCGAGTGCTGAGGTGCCTGTGTATATTAGCAGCACAGTGGCTGTTGACATGACAGCAGTCCAGCCCAGACTCACTTTGGCTTCTGTGAGTTTCCAAGCCCAGAGCTCCTGGACAGAGTCTGGAAAAGAAAAGAAAAGAAAGGAATTGGGGGAGAGAGAAAAAGTGAGAAAGAGAGGAATGGAAGCCTGCATTCCAGTGTGGCGGTCCAAAAGTCTGCAAAATAGCTTTCCAAAATTCAGGCAGAAAACCTGTCCACAACATTACACTAACATTGCATAAACATTTAACAGATACTGTTTTGCAGTAAAAAATGTCAAAGAAATTATGCATAATAAAAACTACTGATGACTCAAAGGTTGTTTATCCACTGAAAAATGTATGTAATGCAATACTGGAAAAACGTTGGGACTCTTGGAACCTTTACAGGTGGTACAACCATCATATCAACAAAGCTTTGAGTCTCTCTCTCATGCAAACAGATCCCACAGCCTTTCTTTACTTCTCCTTATTCCATATATTTCTTCTTCACAATCCCTCCTTTTCGCTTTATATTTCTCCCACTTGTTCCATCTCCTAATGTCTTTCTGTATTTCTCATCTCATCCTTTATCTTTTACTCTCCATTTCTATCTAATCCATTCTTTTCCTCTTCATCTTTCTCAACCCCATCCCCCTCTTTTTTTCTCATAAGCTGGGGAACGGTCTGTGAATGAGCAGTAAATTGCTTGCCCTCCCAGTTCAAACCCAATTCACATGGCAGTTGAGCAGATTACCTGCCCAGCCAACAGGGCAAAGGGGCACAGGACAAGAACAGAAGCTTCTCCTCAGACACTGAACACAGTAGATTGGTTCATCTGTCCATCCCACATACATTAACATTCATCTCCTTAATGCATATCAATCGGACCAACCCAAGTTCAAAAGGTTCACTGTGCATAAATTTTGCTTTAAATGGGACCAAACATACAATCAGCTTTCCAGATTTTATGGTCCAATCCAGAGCAGGCCTCCAGGAACACTAGGAGACCCTCAGCCACGTAGCTAAATTCAGAGACCAGGAAAAATCCAGGTAGGGGGCCCAGATGGCAAACCTTTCATGTCATGAAGAACAAGGCTTTCTTTTACCAGTCTGCAATTGGCCACATTGGTTACCTTCATTTGTTGCCAAGTCTAGCAATGATCCGTGAGCCACAGGGATGAAAACAGGGCCTCCACCTGCTATGTAAATTAAAGACCTTGATAAACGCTGCCTCTATCTGAAACCCATCATTTACCTGCTTCACTGGGTAGCAAGATCTACTGGCCACCTGTACTGACACACATCTATGAATTCAACAGAGTATAAACATCCTACTTATCACCAAAGAGACCAATTCAATGGGCTTAGTCAATACAATCGCAGACCTAAAAGACCATAATTTGAAAAATGACCACTGCACCAAACATCTCCCTTATTGTGGAACTGAAGTCTTCCTTTTGGACCCAAACCAGCTTCACATCAGCACACATGAGCAACTCTAATAAAGATGCATTAGATGAAGTATAAAAGTTTGTAAGAACCTGTGAGAAGAACTAGGCTGTGAGAATATGAATGTCCAGCAGGCATATCTACAAAAGCCAGCTGTGGTTCATTAATGGTCACTGATGAGTTTGCAGTGGATGGCTGGAAGCGTTCCGGAGATCATGCTGGGATTCTTATACAGCACTCTGAGTGTACTACAGGAAGTACAGCATTCCTATAGCACATAAACTTTGTAATAGCTACTCTCTCCTGAGACTAACATGCTAACGCACACACACTCACACAAGGACCTTATAAAGGAAGAAAAACATCAGCACATATAAACAGATCGTACATCAAGAAATGGATGCCTACAAAAGCCCATTTCCATCTCAGAGTAAAAAGCAAAGCAGATAATTGTCAGGTAAAAATTAAAATGCAAAATAGAGTCATTTTGCAATTAAAAAAACATCACAATGAGAAGAACATTTTACAATTACAATAAAGTCACAGTTAGAATTAAAGTCACAGTTATCAGAAATAAAGAACAACAGTGAGATTAAGTCACAATGCAAAATAGTGTCATTTTGAGATATGAAGTCGCAATAATGAGAAACAAAATAACATTGTGAGATATAAATTGAAAAGTGAAAAATATAAAGATGCCCTGCAACAATTTTACAAGTTACAACATTATGACAATTAAGTCGCAATTATGAGACACAAATAACTGATGTCACATTGCAAAATAAATGATTAAACTAAGATAAAATCAATTAGAAAGAAACAAAAGAGAAACAAATTGCGACTGTGAGATATGAAGTCACAATGCAAAATAAATTCACATTTTGCTAAAGTCACAATAAGAAGAAACAAAACATTGCAAAATATAATCTGACCATTAAGACATATAAAGATGCAAAAAAAATTTAAAACTGCATTATAGTTGCAAATACCTTTTATACTCTGAGACAGAAACAGATTTCCATAGATGTCGGATTGTTGATCATAAACATGGAAACATACATTGTCTTTTAAGTGGGAGAGTGAATATTATAAGTATGCTGTGTGTTTGACAATGTATGCGAGTTGTAATGGGACTGTTATTAAGGGACTAATCTCAAAACAGTGGCACAAAAGCAAGATCCCAGCTGTCGCTGGCCACTCTACGAAACCAGCAAAGTCCTACGAGAGATCGAAAGTCAATCTTCAAAATCAACTTTCTTTCACATCAAGCTTCTTTGTTGCCTACAAATGACTTTTTCTTTTACCGCAAAGCTGCAGTAATAACGTGCAACGTCCCTTTATTATCCTTCTGCAAGCGTAGCTCACTGGTGTCGTTTAAAAAGGCAACAAGCTGCTTAAAGGTCGCCCCTCTAGTGGAAAAATGGGAGATGCAACATTGGGTTAGCGCGTTCTGCAGCTGATGCAACTTTAATCCGCTGCACTGCATTGATAAGGAAGAGGGACAACGGTCTCCAGAAAGGTCACATTATAGCAGCTGTGTGAAATGGAGTCGCACACTTCAAAACTGTCTCTCGTTTTGTCTCACTCTCCCCATCACCTCCTCTCTCTCTCACCTTTCGGTCTCGTGCTCTCTCTCCCTAAATCCCCAATCACACCTCACAAGTTCCCATCAGCGAAAAGGTCAACAGGAGCAAGAACACATCCACGGCACCTTCCAATGAGACGCTTCCTCAAGGAGGAGCACGGTAAGGTGATGGTGGAGGTCAAACCAAATCAAAGAGGGCACCCCTAATCTATTCCAGCACCAGATTGAAATAAATTACATTAATTATGCATTATGATTGCTGTTTATCCGAGAGACCCTGATTATAATAGCTTCAAGAGTGTTAGCATACACCGTACATTTATTTGCATGCCACTAAATGACCTCGGATTGTCCCAGAGGTCGGATACTGAAACCTGGAATGTAGTTAATACGTTGCGAAGTTGATTAATCTGCCTGATCCATCAATTATGAAATTGAGTTCCGGCATTCCAACACACACATCCCAAACACTGTTGCTTTAATTTAAGGAATGCAACATACAGTGCAGCATTAACCTTCACGTGGATTAGCGGGACTTCAACTAAAGATTACAGCCTCTTCATGCTGCTGCAGTGCGGCTTAGGCACATCAAATAAGAGGCGCACGCTCGCACGTCAGTGCCACACACTCACTCAAGCACGCTCATTAACATTAAGAGTTCCCATGTGCATATACAATATGATATTTCACGTACACACTCATATGGACACACGCAGCTGAGAGGATGTGATTGAGGTGCTCTACACTCACACGTCCTTAATGAGCATCCAGACAGAGAGGTTCATTAAAACGCAGGCGGATGCTGATGATGTCATGCTCATGCCCTGTGGAGAGGTTCATGAGGACAGGAGCAGTGGTGTTATTATTAACTATTTCAGTGAACAAATTTTAATGGCTTTAGTTTTAAAGCTGAAATTAAATATAAATACTAGATGAAAAATTTAGAAATGCTGGTGTGGCAGCCAACTGAAATAGCTGATGTAACAAAATTATGAAAACTAAAACTGCAATAAAAATAAAGATAAATAGAAACATGAAAAACCTAATAAAAATGACAAAAGCACATTACACAATTACAAAAATGTATAGAAAATCTAAATAAAATCTAATTCTAAATATTAATAAATACTATAACAGCATATGAATAGTACTAAAAATAACACTGGACAGGACAAATAACAACTCACTATTTCTTCTCAACAGTTAGGAAAGAGCTCTGTTCAAGCATGTCAAACATTGTGAAGGGGATGGTGGTCCCAGAATATACAAATTGATTGTTTTCTATCTGTTGTCCACATACAGCATCTTCTGTAACCTTCTCCTTGTCTTTATCTTCCTGCTCTACCTCAAAATTTCCATTTCTCTCCCTTTGTGCTCACTGTTATCTTTTCCCAAGCCTCTTATGGTGTCTTTCCTCTTCTTCTCTCTGTATCCTTCACTGCAACCCTGCTCTTGTGTTGCCATTATGTCTTTCTCTTTTCAACTTTCATATGATTTTCTGGTTCTCTAGAGGCCGTTACACTTGACTCTTCCAGTTCTAGTCTCATTTGTGTCTCTTTTTCTTCCATCCCCCTCTCTCCTGGCTCCTGCTCTTCATCTGACCCTTTCACTTCATCACTCGTCACTGCCAACCCTACTCTGCAATTCAGAAAGCGATCAATCTGCAGATTGCCTGAGTCTAGCTGAGCTTAACTGGACTGGGCTGGGCACATCTGAGTTGAACTTGATTGGCCTTAGCTAAAACTGGACTTTACTGGGCTGGCCTTAGCTGAAATAAACTGGACCTGTTTAGCTAAAATGATGAAATAAACTGGATTGGGTTGAGTTTAGCTGAGTACAACTGGAATGGTCTCAGATTATCTAGACTGAAAACTACCCTGTTGAAAAAAACAGCATATGCTGGTTAGGTGTGTTTTGAAGCATGGCTGCTGGTTTGAGCTGGTTTAAGCTGGTCCTTAGCTGGTCGTGTGCTGGTTTAAGGTGGTCATGTGCTGGTCATGAGCTGGTTTATGCTGGTCATGTGCTTGTCCTAAACTGGTCCTGTGCAGGAGCTAGTTGCTTAGGACCAGCACATGACCAGCAAAGAACCATCTTAAACCAGCTCATGACCAGCTAAGGACCAGCTTAAACCAGCACAAACCAGCAGCCTAACCAGCATATGCTGGACTTTTCAAAAGGGTAGGCACACTATAGTGGACCTAACTGAGTTTAGCAAAACTAGAGTGGACTGGGTCAGTCTTAGTTGAGATAAACTGGACTGGCCTTAGCTAATCTGGACTGAACTGGGCAGACTATACTGGACCTGACTGAGTATAGCAAAACTGGAGTGGACTGGGTCAGTCTTAGTTGACATAAAATTAACTGGCCTTAGCTTATCTGGCCATGCTAAACTGGACCTGGCTGGGTTTAGCTAAACCTGACAAGACTTGACAAGTCTTATCCGAGTACTGCTGGACTGGCCTTAGCTAATCTAGACTGATTTGAACATGCTAAACCGGACCTGACTGGGTTGGTCTTAGATGAGATTAACTGGACTGGCAACTCTACACTGAATCTGGCATGATAAATTTGACATAGCTGGGTTTAGCTAAACTGGACTGAACTAGGCTCGGTTTAGCTGAGTACAGCTGTACTGGTCTTAGCTAACCTGAACTGAACCGGGCATGCTAAACTGGACTGATCTAGGCTCGGTTTTGTTGAGCACAACTGGATTGGCTTTAGCTAATCTGGACTGAACTGGGCACAGTAAACTGGACCTAACTAGGTTTGGCTAAACTGGACTGGACTAGACTGGATTTAGCTGTATACAGCTGGACAAGCCTTAGCCAATATGGACTGAACTGGGCAAACTAAACTGGACTGGACTAGACTGGGTTTAGCTGAGTACAGCTGGATTGGCTTCAGCTAATCTGGTCTGAATTTATCCGAGTTTAAATGACTGGATATAGCTAAACCGGACTGGACAGAGCTGGACTTAGGTGAGATAAATTGGACTGGGCATACTAAACTGGACTACACTGGAGCAAGATATAGCAAGACTAGACTGGGCTAGGCTGAGGTTATTTTGATTGGTTTTAGCTGAATCGGTCTAGTCTTAACAGATGTCTCTGTCAGGTTCACTTGTAGGTACAGTTCCCTCCCCCATCCCATCATGCACATACAGTCTAATCTCAGACAACCCCGTGTGATTGATGGTGCTCCATTAATATGACCATGGCGCACATCAGCCAGCAGATTTACGACGGTGGCGACGGGACGATTTGGCACAAGCAGTGGCAAAAACAGACACATGCACACAACTACACTCGCTCGTTTTTCTATCTCCCTTTCACTCTCACAGCTGCACTATAATGAGGATCCACATCAGGATCCAGCGTCCACCGAGCTGCAAACAAATATGCGCAACACCATCTCTCTCTTTGTCTACCAACACAATCACTCAACACAAAACATGAACACGAGGCATGCAAATTTTGCACATACACACCCAACATAATCTCCATCCACAGACGTGCACACACACATATTCCCTCTATCCTCCCCCTTCTAATGCTGACGAAAGAGATTTACAGGGCAGTGGAACAAAAGAGTGGGTTAAACTGAGTTCAAATCATCATATGGTGAAAAAGCCCTGTGTTTCACTAGCGACTCAGCACAGCCAAGCCATGTTGACACACACATATGACTTAAACAGCAGCATAAACAGAACTCTAGAGAGGACCGCGCATTCATAAGAGTCAGTCCTGCCAGTCTGAGACACAGAAAACAAGATGCTACACTTTAAACACCCTGGGGTAAAGAGGAGGGGGTGTTGTGACTTGTTTAGAGGAGACATGTTTACCGTGACTCTTTTAGGTCCCGTGAGGACCGGCATGTGTCCTCCCAACCAGCTGAGAGCGGTCGTCTGCAGGACAGTCAACGCCAGGGTGAGTAAAACGACACCGGCTTTTGAAATCATAAGGGGCCTACTTGGATTTCACACTGAGTATGTCCCCCACTGCTGCAAATATAACAGCAAAAGAGCTCTAACAACACAAAAGCAAGCATATGCACACACACAGACTGTTAAAAGCAAGGAAACTAAAATTAAAGCAAAAAGAAGCCTTTAGAACCTTTAGAGTGACAAAAGATGAGGGACAGAGAAAAACAGATGAATAAGAAAAAAGGGTGAAAAGCATTTGGCGAGAATAAAGAGGCTGGAAATATGTGAAGCTATATTCAGACAAAGAA
Source organism: Tor tambroides (assembly GCA_021397915.2). Lineage (NCBI taxonomy): Eukaryota > Metazoa > Chordata > Actinopteri > Cypriniformes > Cyprinidae > Tor > Tor tambroides. Next base: position 170,231 of record JAFVLL020009468.1, on the reverse strand, counting down.
AACCAGTCAGAGAGTATCTTTTCAGAGTGATCTGTTTGTTTGCCAGTATGAAGACTTGCACACTATCACTGCACACAAAACCACAAATTCCATACACTGCATTCTTTTCCTACACTATATCAGACAGACATGTACACTTGCTTTACTCCATCATCTGAATATACAGTATTTGTGCACATAAACATTTCAATGATATTCCTGAATTGTAATTGAAATTGAACTAAGGTAGCAAAGCCAATGCAATTCAAATTTAAATGCAAGGAAGTACAATGAAAATTTGTTTTAAAAAATTTAAAGAAATCCATATTACCATAATTGTAACTAGAAAAGTAAATGTAAACCAATAATGGCTTAAAGTATTGAAGTTTAAAAGTTTGCAGCTTTTCAACAGAGAGAATGACAGAATGATAGATAAAACGATACAACAATGAAACAAACAAATAAACAAATAAATAGAACAACAAACAAAAAAATGAAATGAAATGAAAGGAAAGGAATAAGAAAGAATGACAGAAAAACAAAAAAATAGATGCTAGATTGAACGACAGAATAAATGATAGAATGACAGAACATCAGGATGACAGAATAGAAAGACAGAATGACAGAACAAATGATAGAACAACCGAACAATAGACAGAAAGATAGATAGAACAATAGATAGAACGATAGATAGCCTAGATAGATAGAACGATAGACAGATAGATAGAACGATAGATAGAACGATAGAACGATAGATAGATAGATAGATAGATAGATAGATAGATAGATAGATAGATAGATAGATAGGTCAATTTGATTCAAGACAATTCAACTGAATTCTAATTTTTGCTCAGTGCTTACATAAACGCAGATCAACGCCAGGATCAGGTGATCGATAAAGTTCAGCTGAAGAATGTGAACGCTGTCCAAGGTAATTCAATTTTCATGCTTTATATACAACTCTCCATACTACAGAAAACACACACACACACACACAGCCTATAACACAACACCATTTTCCCTTCATTTGTATTCTTATGCAAAATATGTGTGCAACGTACCAAGACATAAACGAGAACGAGGAATATTCACACATATACCCATATACTGCATACTAATGTGAATGGTATTTAAATTGGATGAATATGAAGAGCTGTTTGTCAAAAGACTCCTGAGGTGACATAAACGTTAATATTTACATTCATATTCATCATCTGTTCACCTGCAGCTGCTTCTAGCTTTCCTATTTTTCTCTTGAGCTGACAAGCAATAAACTAATGAGCGTGTCAGCTGGTCTCTGGATTAAGATGCGTCCGGTGTAAGAGTGTGTGTATTTGAGCAAAAAATGGCCGTCCTTAATCACTAAAAATGGATAAAGATGCCTGCCAGGAGAGGCAAAGCAGGGGCCGCTGATGTGTGACTGCGAGAAGGAAAGAATGTCTATGAGATGAGACACTTACTATGCAAGGACAAGCACGAATAGTGTGATTTCAGAGAGGAATTCATAGACGTATTCACAAGCGCGTGTCGCAATTCGTCTTTGGAGTCGTGCTTGTTCATGCATGGCATGTGTAGCATTATACGCTGTTTACTATGAGCTACGCTGCCAATGAAACTCATATGTGGAAGGTTGGTGGCCTCTAGTTGCCAGGGCAACGCATACAAATAGCAAAAGGTCTTTATTGGTTGATTGAAATGCAACAGCTCACCTAAGCCAACATTATTAATATGTATGTGGAGTATCATCTATGACAAGCACCAAATGTCAGGCGTCTGCGAGTGATCTAGCAAGCTCGTTCCCTGCTGGCGTCGCATTTAACCTCTCGTGCCAGAACTCCGAGGGACGGTGGGGGGGAATATGTGCAGGCTTGCTGTCGTAGTGCACGCTCTCTGGGAGCCATCCAGGGGACGAGATAAAGATCTGAAGCCGAGGCAAATGACGTTAACAGCCAAACATTAATACCCATCAATATGTATGAAGCAGAGCATGTGTAGAACTCAAACTTATGAATTTATGTATTAAAGGAAGTATGCGTGTATCCATACACGCTTGCAGAATTTAAGTGAAAATGTATGGAGATATGCATGTCTGGACACATGCTGGTAAAGCGTCAGTGCAGCAGTGTCTTCATATTGTTAACCAAAACTAAAACTGAAACTGTCATAAATCATATTTGTGAACTGAAATAAATCTAAAATAAAATAAAATAAAATATAAATATTAGATGAAAAATTCTTAAATGTTAAATTAGAAATGTTGTCTTACTAAAATAAGTTTAAATACTAAAATTACTAAACCTTGAACTGGAATAAAAATAAAGCTATATATAGAAATATTTAAAAAATAAAATAAAATAAATCAAGACAAGCACATAACATAATGACCTAAACTTAGCTAAAATTAAAATAGAAACTGAAAATATGAAGTAAAACAAAGAAAAACTACAATAGTATTTATATAACACCAAAATAACACTGGTTCTACATTGATTAGGCTAATTTCATTGGCTTTCTGACTAAAAAAAATGACAGCATAAATAATATGGCTAGAAAAAAAAAGTCAGAACTGATGTGATAAGATTAAAATGCTGTATAATTTGAAATAATGGCAAGCAAACAAGCACATTTTTCTTTAGTTTATAACTGAAGTTTGAATTTATTATTTTTTTTATTAATTTTGCATAAATAAAGAAATACTTCAACTATCCGCAGATCAGTTTTTGGAGATTTTTATATATGTTAAATATTAAATGTTCTGTTCTGTAAAATCCCAAGTTCTGTCATTTCTTTTCTATGCAAGCAAAATGGACTATTAATTGAAATCTGCCCAAACTGTTCAGAACTGAATGGAGAGTCCAATTCAAACAAGTTCAGATTAAAACCCAGACCTAATAAATAAACCAATGTGGGTTGCAATCCTGAAACTCCTGCAGGGTTCCTACTGATGCAAACAGGCTGCAAACACTCGATTAAAGTGCCTTAGCCATTACACTTGTTTGTTTTTCACTTCTTGGTGACATCTGTTGGTCTCAGGTAAACGGAATCACACCAGTTGCATGGAAAACGAGGCACAAGACAAGCAAACCATACTCTCGTCTTTGTGGTAGAACAGCTGCTGCGATCAAGCTCGAACACCCCGGGCAAAAACAGCAATCTGGCTTCTGTTTGTTGAAAATGGCGTGGGACATCGGTACTCAAGCGATGCTGAATCTGAACATACACTATTCTTTCTTACTGGCACTGAGCATTATCTTAAAGAGTTAAACTGAACAAGGCGCAGACCACTGAGGTGGCCTTCCAAGACCATTTCCTCACTTGGATGCAAAGAGCAGAAGTGATTTTATTATTTATTCATAACATCGTCAAGATGCCAGTTCTCCTAAAAACAGCAGTGGGAAAATATATAGGTAAGCTGCCACTTAACTTCAGCCAGCGAGGGCAAACATTAAATCGTGTTGCAGTATGTCGAAATGAGATGCCAAAAGCAGCAGGGAGGCAGAACACAGGTCTCACAGGTTGAGACTCGATGGAGAGCTCTGAACTGAGACTCTTTTGGAAGAAACAGGTCCATGGTGCAAGAACAGATTTTGCCTCAGGGTCAGCCATGTTTACTTGTGAATGTACACAGTATTAGTAATATTTATCAATTCTTGATTACAGTACCATGTTAACACAAGTAACAAACAAATCTGAATTTGTGACAGAAACTGTCAATATGGACCCACTTTGCACATCCATCAAAACAAATTCATTGCTATAGATATTTAGGAAATGCTGCAAGAGAAAATTATTTTCAAGGGGCTTTTGGTCTATGAGGCCATTGCACACAGACATAGAAAACATGACCAAATCTTAAAAAATCTCAAATTTGGTTAATTGATTTACCAATAAATAAATAAATCCACTTAAAGCTGCAACAAGCTAAAAGGCCAAAGGTGAAAGGTCATAAGGTTCTTCACATATGTGACCCTGGACCACAGAACCAGTCATAAGGGTCAATTTCTTGAAATTGAGATTTATACATCATCTGAAAGCTGATTAAAGCTTTCCACTGATGTATGGTTTGTTAGGATAGGACAATATTTGGCCGAAAATCTGGAATCTGAGGGTGCAAAAAAAAAAAAAATCTAAATATTGAGAAAATCGCCTTTAAAGTTGTCCAAATGAAGTCCTTAGCAATGGGACTAATCATATTACTAATTACTTGCATATTACTAATCATAAATTAAGTTTGATATATTAACAGTAGGAAATTTACAAAATATCTTAATAGAACATGATCTTTACTTAATATCCTATGATTTTTGGCATAAAAAATAATCGATAATTTTGACCCATACAATGTATTGTTGAATATACCCGTGCTACTGAGGTTTGTGGTCCAGGGTCACATATGGGTCAATCATAAAACAATGTAACATTAAAAAACAAACAAACAAACAAAAAAACATAACGTTATTTAAAATAACTCGGGAAAATGTGTTTGATGTAAGTATTCTTGACAATGTAATAAATCCTGTTTTTTTTTTTTTTTTTTGTAAACTAAAATACCTAAAGCCAAAAGAAACGTGAAATATTTAGTATGGAAACCTGTCGTGAGGAAATTCTGCATCCTTTTATTTTTTGTAGCCTACTTCAGCGCATGGATTCCGAGGTTGTGTGTCAAAACCTTGTGAGCTGCCTATATAGAACGTATTTTTGGGCATCACTGGCACGCGCACCATTTCGGACATCCTCGGAACGCGCCTATGACACCCAAAAACGCTGTCTAGTTGACAGCTCACTAGGGTTTTGACACACAGCTCGTGTATTGTCTTGAGTGAACTACAAAAATTCAGTTCCACTACCGTCCTGAACAGCTGCTTATAGCGAATGACCAGTGTGCACAGCATTACCGAGAGCAAACTGCCCATTCTTCCAGACCCACATCTGGGCGTCCACTACAACGCATGCAAGTTACTATCAAGCAGTTCAGTAACTTTTCCACATCGCGATGAATCAGATCAGAGGTTAAATTGAAGAACTCACCGGTACAGACATCTTGAGCTCCTTCTTTCAATCCACTACAAAGCTGATGCTGATTTTAACGGATCAGTTTCTTCCCCTCTAACGGTTTTTCAGCAGAAAACATCAATTTGGGTTGTTAGGCTTCTCTCGGAGTCCTTCTATTCCATGTTGTCTGTAGTAAGGGTGCAATCCGCGCCTCGATGGGGTGAGAAGTTTGATGTGAATGTTTCAGATATGTCTCCGCTCCACCTCGCACAGGCAGCGCTGCGCAGTTTCAGTCCTCCTCTCCAGAGAGCTGCTGTTGGGCTACTAATAAAATGGCTGTGTTTGAATTAAAACGCTTCTCTTCTTCACTTAATCTCTTTTTTTCCCCTACAGTAAGGAATGACCTGGCTGGTGTTTATCTGTATTGCGGTGGCTTACACTGACACTTCGTAGCACAGCGAACCAGCACGCTCTCTGGCGCTCTCTCTCCCTATGATGGAATCATCAAGTTCTGTTTAAAGGGATAGTCTCCTGTTACCTCTGTGTGGATAAACACGGGATGGTTTATATTATACACTGTGAACGGAATAACGTGTTTACATTCGATGCGTTTATGCCAATCTCGTGCTACTGTTCTATTTAATGTTCTTTATAACCTACTGTTTTAATGTCCCCTGTCTCACTGGAAAAAGAAATTTCGTGCCTAACAAAAATATTTTGTAGTATACTAGAGAATACTTGGCAGCTGTAATTCAGTTAAAGACAAAAATCGGTTCACATTCAAACATTCAACCCCAAACTAGTATACTTGGTATATGTGCAGTGCACGTGATGTAAATTTCATAATCAGTATGGGCCTTGAATTTTTGCACTAAACAGTTGGTGCACAAGGCAGCAACACAGGCTTGGGACCTTGTTTCACAGTCGAAAAAGAGATGTAGGAGACGAAACCATGATAAACAACTGCAAGATGCAACAACAATAGACACTCATATTGATGAGCAATTGTGTTCTGCCAAAAAATAGTGAAACAATAGAAAAGGTTGAATCTTTATAGTGTGCATGTGTCGAACAAAAAACTATGCGTTTGGATGTACATGCACGTTTGTCAAAAATACAGTATACTTTCGGCTTTAATTAAGTGTACCAAGCAGCAGAATGCTGAACGTCCATTTTTACTGTTAAAAAATTTATAATTGTAATTTAGCTATGAATCATCTATAACATTTTGATGCAAACTTGGATCAAAATTTATCTATTGACAATGAATGATGTTTTGTCGCTCAAATCGCTGTCACTGCGAAAACCTCTTAATTGTAGCTATAATAAAACATTTCTTTACTTGGTATCAAATGGAAATTGTCAGAAATGTTCTCAAAGCCCCATTCACACCGTCAGCAACAAAGAAACCTAGAAACCACTGTAGTTTTCAAGTTACACCACATTTGCATAAAGTTTTTCTCAGCTTTGTCGAGTCACCAGACAAGCCCACATAGTCACCAACAGTCACTCATGTTGCGAAAATCTCCAGCTCTCAATGAAAATGAATGAGTTGCTGCTTAAGTCACTGAATGTGAATGATGCTTTACACTAAAGATTTATTATTCATTGCTTTTAAAATACACTAGGCTATTGCATTCACCGATCTCTTTTTATTACAACCCGAATTCCGGAAATGTTGGGATGTTTTTTAAATTTGAATAAAATGAAAACTAAAAATCACATGAGCCAATATTTTATTCACAATAGACTATAGATAACATAACATAAATGTTTAAACTGAGAAATTTTACAATTTGCACAAAATGAGCTTATGCACAATGCACAAAATGAGCTCATTTCAAATTTGATGCCTTCTACAGGTCTCAAAATAGTTGGGACGGCGGCATGTTTACCATGGTGTAGCATCTCCTCTTCTTTTCAGAACAGTTTGAAGACGTCTGGGCATCGAGGTTATGAGTTTCTGGAGTTTTGGTGTTGGAATTTGGTCCCATTCTTGCCTGATATAAGTTTCCAGCCGCTGAAGAGTTCGTAGTCATCTTTGATGTATTTTTCATTTAATGATGCGCCAAATGTTCTCTATAGGTGAAAGATCTGGACTGCAGGCAGGCCAATTCAGCACCCGGACTCTTCTACTAAGAAGTCATGCTGTTATAATAGCTGCAGTATATGGTTTTGCACTGTCCTGCTGAAATACACGTCATCTGGAGGGGAGCATATGTCGCTCTAAAACGTTTATATACATTTCAGCATTCATAGTGCCTTCCAAAACATGCAAGCTGGCCATACCGTATGCACTTATGCACCCCCATACCATCAGAGATGCTGGCTTTTGAACTGAACGCTGATAACACACTGGAAGGTCTCCCTCCTCTTTACCCCGAAGGACACGGTGTCCGTGATTTCCAACAAGAATGTCAAATTTGGACTCATCTGATCACACTTTTCCACTTTGAAACAGTCCATTTTAAATGAGCCTTGGCCCACAGGACGTGACAGAGCTTCTGGACCATGTTCACATATGGCTTCCTTTTTGCATGACAGAGCTTTAGTTGGCATCTGCAGATGGCACAGCGGATTGTGTTTACTGACAGTGGTTTCTGGAAGTATTCCTGGGCCCATTTAGTAATGTCAATGACAGAATCATGCCGATGAGTGATGCAGTGTCGTCTGAGGGCCCGAAGACCACAGGCATCCAACAAAGGTCTTCGGCTTTGTCCCTTAGGCACAGAGATTTCTCCAGTTTCTCTGAAACTTTTGAAGATGTTATACACTGTAGATGATAAGATTTGCAAAGCCTTTGCAATTTGATGTTGAGGAACGTTGTTTTTAAAGTATTCCACAATCTTTTTACGCACTCTTTCACAGATTGGAGAGCCTCTGCTCATCTTTACTTCTGAGAGACTCTGCCTCTCTAAGACATCCCTTTTATGCTACAGACCTGATGTCAATTAACTTAATTAGTTGCTAGATGTTCTCCCAGCTGAATCTTTTCAGCCCTTTGTTGCCCCTGTGCCAACTTTTTTGAGACCTGTAGCAGGCACCAAATTTGAAATGAGCTCATTTAGTGGATAAAAGTGTAAAATTTCTCCATTTAAACATTTGTTATCTATGTTCTATTGTGAAAAAAAATATTGGCTCATGTGATTTGAAATTCTTTTAGTTTTCATTTTATCCAAATTTAAAAAACGTCCCAACATTTCCGGAATTCGGGTATTTAAAAGTCAACAATACAGAAACACAAAAATGTGTTGTGACTGCATGTCCAGTTTTCAATTATGTTAAAGGTAACAGGTGCATTTAACAAACCCTTAAGATGCTCCTTAGAGACACCGAGCAATCAAATAGCATCTATTCAGTGAGCAAATCTGTAACACAAGAAGAAACTATAACATAAACTATATTTTTACTCCACATCATAGCAATGGATGATGTTTGGTTTGAAAATAACTAATTATGTTTAATTCTCTTTTAAACTTAATTACTGATTTCTAGTTTTCATGGCATCCTGCTGAGGCATTTGCTGAACATAGCTTGGAAAACCACCATATCTGAAGAAACACAATCTCCTTGACAACAAAAATATATAGTATATATTTAGTATAAAAAGTAGCAATTACCCATTAACACGATGAAACTGGCTGCAAACATTCTAGCATTTGACTTTGAAAGAAAACCCATTATTAACACAGATTGGGCAAAAGATGCTGATACCAACAAAATGTTTGGCCTTTCAAATTAGCTGATGCTGGACGGTTGGGGTTACTAACAAAGATTACGTCTTCAAAAAAGGTTTAGATTTAACACTAAAAATCAGAGATAAAACAGTCAGCCTCTCATCTACAACAAAATTCCCTTTAAGGAAAAAACAGTGCATTATTTAGCAAACAGCAGATAGAAGTATGTGTTGTGGAGGACGATTAGTTTACTCACTAACAGCTATACCATGAGCACTGTGAATAGCTTTTAATTATACAGGGCAGCTGTGTGAAAGAAGTCAAAGGTCCTCTTCTTATCTTCAAATGTCTGTTAAATTGGTGTCATGGCACTCCCTCCCTTCATCTGTCAACATTGGCTAATGTTGAAAGGGCTAAAATACAGGAAAAAAGACCTTCAGAAGGGGAAAAAAAACTTTTTGGTGGGCTGCCAAACCAGTCCACTGTTACAAGGCTGAATTTACTGCAAAGATGAAAAAACACACACTCTCTCGTGATCTGCAATAGGATATCAGCCAATGAGCCGGCCCGTATACAGAATCTGCGTGGGCAGAACTCTGCAGTTTTCTCATTCATCAAGTTCTATACTGTACATCCGACACCTCCGCATGTCTGTTTATTAAATATTTTGGGTAATTTAATGATGCTTTCAGGTAACACTGTGGTAGTCTCAGCTCTTTTTAACATATTTTACCCATGTTTAATTCCATTCTGCAAGATTCCACTGCAAAATCACTGCAGAAAAATGCTAATACTGCAGATTCCAAAAAGACAAGAATGTTTATCATTTTAAGTTTTAAGTATTATCTTTTTTAAGTTTATCATAAAAAAGTGTGCTAACCTTGAAGGCAAACCATATAGTACAGCAGGCAATGCATTGAAAATGTAGGAGGAAATCATTTTATTGTAGCTTACACATAGGGAGTAGTAAATACCCAGCAGTGCTTTAAAGCTCCACTTAACTCTGGCGACCTGGAGGTAAGAGGCATTTGGAACATTTTAGCCAGCCGTTATTTTAGGTTCTCATCAAAGTGATTGTTTATAATTGTCCTCTCAACAGCACTGTCTATTTTTAAGGTTTCTGCCCCTGTTTGAAGTCATGCACTTGGTGACAGACAGATACACATGCCTGGAGGTAAAGTTTGTGCTATATATACGCTACAGGAATTCCGAGTGGACACCTAAGGCCCTGTTGCTCCATAAAGGTCTTTTTATATAGCACACTGCTAAGGGTCTACACCTCTATAACAGTATTGGATATGTGGATGCATTGGATTGGATCCATTTTGGCCTGCTTGTATGACTCTAAACATAGCGCATTCTAAGTAATGTTAATAACTGACAGTTTGTTATACTACTCTGAAATCGCTCAAGAAATGTACCCAATAAGATAAGAGGAAATAGAGAGGGGAAATGCAAGTATAAAATGACAGGAAAGGAAAAAGTCTTGTGAAGTGAAAGTCAAAGTTAATGATAATGGCAGAGACAATTGCAAAGGAAAAATCAGACTTGTGTCATCAACATGTCTAAGTGTAATGCAAGATGAAAGCGATGGAAAAATTGAAAAAGTGACAGAAGAAAAGAGATGAAGGCATTATTTAGGAGCTAACAGCAATGTTCAGACCCAAGAGAGAAAGTAAAATCAGGAGAGGACAGGTGCATTTGAATAAAGATGAGGACGATAGGCTCCTCTCCATTTCTGAATACCACACACTTACCATCGACTCTGAGTGGACGGGGGAGGACATGAATAAAAATGAGTGTGGCTACCTCACTATACTCCCACTATGCCTTTACATGGAAAGGGTGATATGCATTGCGTGCAAGTTTAAAGGATTATTTCACTCAAAAATGAAAATTCAGTCATCATACCCTCACGTTGGTCTAAACAAGGGACTTTCAAGCTTCAGAAAGGACACAAACGTATACAAAATATGCCTTCTGAAGCCAAACATAAAATAGCTTTGCCTGAGGAAAAGACTGAAATTTAAGTCATCACTCATTGATAATTCAATGAGCTGTTAACTATAGGAAAAGGACCCTTTTCACATTTCCGGGGTTTTAATGCCAAGGTAAGAAAAGTATAGCGTTATATATGTCCATTAAAAGTTTAAAAATGAAAATATAAAGAAGGTTGCTAGATTTATGATGTTAATAACTGTGGAAACGTATCAACACAGTCTATGAAAAGGGTCCATGGATGGAATTAAACATGGAACAACAGAGCTTATCTAATTTGTGAACAAATCTCAACTCTCAGGTTTTGTGAATTCATTGGTTAACGATTTCACTGGATAGAAAAGATGGCTTGTTCATAAATCTGAATTCTCTAATGAAGCACAAGAAGAATATCAGGGGGATTTTAAGTAAATTCATGTTGCTGTTTTGTCATTTTTGAAATTCTATGTTTATTCTATGTCTATGTTTTGTCCATGTTTTTTGGTTACCAAAATTCTTCAGAATATCTTCATTTATATTGCACAGAAGAAAGAAAATCAGAGTTCTGAAACATGAGGGTAAGTAAATGACAGAATTTTCATTTTGGGGTGAACTGTTTTTTTAAGAGTATAGATATGCATGGAGTACCTGCAAATGCCATGTACGCTGTGATATGATTGTTTCTGTATGCTCATGTAGGCACATTTATTTATTTCTGCCTGTACCAGTTTATTGGTGTGAAACACCAAAAGTGCTCAGCTTTGAGAACACTGATTAAGTGAGAGAATTATGCCAGTATCATTCAAATTCCCACCTGCAGAGTCTGATGTTTGCACAGGACAACATCAGAGCACAGAACAGCTACTCATCTCCATTTGGGAAATAAGCAATGCAGCAGTGAGGCAGGGGACTGCTGTGGGGGTCAGCCATTTCAGAAATCTGGAGAGATGCGTGGAACATGCTGAACATCCATCTAAATGGTAGTTGAGCAGCAGGAAATGGCAGTAAACAAACTTTGTGCCCACACAGGCCTACGCACAGGGAGAGGGAAGATTGAATTATGTAAACAAGACCATTATCTTAAAGTGAAAGGATGAACAAGTTACCGCCCATGCTATCAAAAGACCCAACATGGTTTTTCAGGAAAAATAACATTGAGAATTGACATCAAAAACAAATAGTACTGTGATTTAGTCTGAAATACATACAGTGGCATGCGAAAGTTTGGGAACCCCTTGCAGAATCTGTGAAAATGTGAATAACTTTAACAAAATGTGACCCTGGACCACAAAACCAGTCATAAGTAGCATGGGTATATTTGTATCGATAGCCAGAAATACATTGTATGGGTCAAAATGATCGGTTTTTCTTTTATGCCAAAAATCATTAGGATATTAAGTAAATATCATGTTCCATGAAGATATTTTGTAAATTTCCTACCGTAAATATATTAAAACTTAACTTTTGATTAGTAATATGCATTGCTTGGACATCTTTAAAAGCAATTTTCTCAATATTTTGATTTTTTTGCACCCTCAGATTTTAGATTTCAAAGAGTTGTATCTCGGCCAAATATTTTCCTATCCTAACAAACCATACATCAATGGAAAGCTTATTTATTCAGCTTTCAGATTATATATAAATCTCAATTTCGGAAAATTGACCCTTATGACTGGATTTGTGGTCACAAATAAGAGAGATCATACAAAATGCATGTTATTTTTTATTTAGTACTGTCCTGAGTAAGATCTTTTACATAAAAGATGTTTACATATGGTCCACAAGGCAAAAAAATTGCTGAAATTATTAAAATAACCCCCTTCAAATGTTTGGGAACCCTTGGTTCTTAATACTGTGTGTGGTTACCTGGATGATCCACGAAGGTTTTTTTGTTTTGTGATGGTTGTTCATGAGTCCCTTGTTTGTTCTGAACAGTTAATCTACGCACTGTTCTTCAGGAAAATCCTCCATGTCCTGAAAATTCTTCAGTTTTCCAGCATATTTTGCATATTTCCAGCAGTGACTGCATGATTTTGAGCTCCATCTTTTCACACTGAGGACAATCGAGGGACTCAAACACAACTATTAAAAAAGGTTCAAACATTCACTGATGCTCCAGAAGGAAACACGATGCATTAAAAGCCAGGGGGTGAAAACTTTTTGAATTTGAAGATCAAGGTAAATTGTACTTAATTTGTCTTCCGGGAAACATGCAAGTATCTTCTGTTGCTTCCGAAGAGCAAAAAATTTGGACATCTTTGTCCTGTTCAAAAGTTTTCACCCCCCAGCTCTTAATGCATCGTTGTTTCCTTCTGGAATGGGGTTATTTTAATAATTTCAGCTATTTTTTTTGTCTTGTGGACTAAATGTAAACCTCTTTTATGTAAAATATCTTACTTAGGACAGTACTAAATAAAAAATAACATGCATTTTGTATGATCTCTCTTATTTTGTTAAAATTAGTCACATCTTCACAGATTCTGCAAGGGGTTCACAAACTTTCGCATGCAACTGTATACTTGTTGATTTTGCTCATATTGTTTGTGTCATATTATGTTTATGTTTTAATGTTTTTAATGCTGCTTTTGATTAATTTAACGCATCCTTGCTGAATAAAAGTATTCATTTCTTTCAAACAAAAAGGCATGTAACATCCCATTTGTGGTACGGCCAGCAACGATACCTCAAATCATGCAAGAGAGATGTGCTATTACTTTTCTATGCTATATGACTCACCATTTTGCATGGAGGATGATAAAATGAGTAAAAAATCTCATAGACATTGAACAAAAAAAAAAGACACCGAGCCATATCGAGAGATGAGAATATCATAAAGATTAAGGCATGCGATTTTGGGGTTGAGCAATCACCCATAACACCCTCGCAACTGCTTAGCAATGCACTAAAAACCACTCAAAACACCTTTCATACGGTCAAGTAGCACACATTTTTTTTTAAATGATGAAATTCTGCAGCTACAGGACTTTCACTGTCAGTAAAAGATCTCGCAGATTATTATAGTTTTGAAAAGGGGAAGGATTCATGCACGACTCACTACAGTGATTCAGAGATACGTGACTTAAACCCTGCTGATCCCTTTCCTAGATGGTATTTCAAAAAAAAATTAAGAGAGACTGTGGTGGGGTTGAGCTTAAAGGGATAGTTCACCCAAAAATGAAAATTCTGTCATCATTTACTCACTCTCAAGTAGTTCCAAACCTGTATGAATTTCTTTGTTCTGCCGAACACAAAGGAAGATATTTTGAAGAAAGTTTGTAACCAGGCTGTTTTGGGGCACCACTGACTTCCATAGTAGGAAAAAAAAAAATACTATGGAAGTCAATGGTGCCCCACATTCTTCAGAATATCTTCCTTTGTGTTCAGCAGAACAAAGACATTCATACAGGTTTGGAACTACTTGAGGATGAGTAAATGATGACAGAATTTTCATTTTTGGGTGAACTATCCCTTTAAATTGTAGGTCTATACATCAAGGGGGGGGGGGCATAAGCTAGCAAAGAGGGATGGGGAAGAGGAAAGCCATAAGAGGTGGAGCAATTAATTAGTAGGTCAAAATAATTAACAGCAAGACAGTTCATTTAAAAAGAAAGTGTCCAAACTCAATGACATGATTTATTTCTGTCAGTGAAACACGATTAAAATGACAGCGGGGTAATTGCCATACAACCACTCTTAACAAACTAAATTCTTAAGACAGTAGTTAAGTATGCATGGGAAAAACAAAAACAACTGCACTCTTCCATTTTTCCATCAAAAAAAGAAAAAGAATATACCTGAATGCCTGTGTAAAGAGCATGACTATAGGACATTTACAAAAAATCCTCACTGTCAGAACAAAGATGTGAATTATGCTAAATAATTCAGATTAATCTGTGCATCTTAATGAGGTTTTCTTTCCCATTAATGTCACTCTTATTGAATGGTTAGGATGTACCTCAATGAATTATAAAATGAGGTTTTTGAGGAATTGCTTGAAGTCCTTGAGAAGAAAAACATCTTGAGCTGTTCCTCTTTCATATTAAAGAAGCCCTGATAAACGTGGACATGCAATATTGGACAAAGGAAGAGTGGAAGAAGGAAAAGACAATATGGGAGCTGTACATACAGATTGTGAAAGCAGACCAGTTTTTGTTTTGGGGGGCTACAGGTTATTCCACCTATACGACAAAGAAAACAGAGTGTATGCAGGGTGTGTGTGAATATGGGACAGTTTGTTTTGATCAGTGCTCTCTCCTCTTGTCACCGTTTCATGTTGCTCAGACGCACACTCTTCTCCAACTCAAACTGCCGGTGGTCCACTCGCTCTAGGAAGTTCTTTCTCTCCACGTACCTACAGACACAGAGAGCAGAGACAGTGAGGACACTGAGATAATGGTGGAGGAAAGCACAAGTAAACAAGCTCTTAGCAAGAATGACACTGACACAAACCCTGGTTTGCTGTTTCTTGTGTCTGTGTGAGTTCAATGACTGCATACATTGAATATCATCTTTTTGCAACTGTACACTACATCTCCAGTGATGCTTTTCGAAAGCTTCTTTCTGTGCTTTTGTTGCCGTTTCCCACTGTGTCTTGGAATGAAGCACACTGGCGGTGAGTGGGGACAGTGGGGTTTTGGTAAATGTCAGCACTCTGGTGGTAGTGTTTTCACACACATATTTGTTTCTTTTTTTAGGCATGCTGGCTTCATGATGCTATTACCTGTCACAAGTGGTTTGCAACTGTAAAGGGCCAAAGAATTTTACATTTCGGATGTTTTCCTTTTCTAACATACCTAGTTCAGGTTTTGAAATATTTACTCGCCCTCGTATTGCTCCAAACCTGCAATGACTTTAGTTCTTCAGCAGAACACAAAAGGTATTTTTCAAAACATTTCTGTTTTTGTCTATGTAATGAAAGTCGATGGGTGTAATTTCATTTTATGGATTAAAAAGAAAAGAAAAAGACTGTGTTCCACAGAGGAAAGGAAGTCACAAAGGTTGGATATTTATATTACATAAAGTCAAGCTCAAATGATCAAAGGTCGGAATTTGTCTCGGGCAACACAATAGGGGCTTTAGTGAACCTGTATCTATTAGATGTCGGAGGTTATAGGTGCATCTATTCAGCCTCCCTGTTTATTGTCATTACAAGACTCGCCGGTACTCAGAGTAAGAGCAGATGCTGAGGACAAAGCAAATAAAATGGGCCTTTCAGGCTGACATCATCTGGTTTTGTGGTTTTCTTCATAATAGTCTAGGTTCAGGGAGCTGGCTGATGATCAGCAGAGAAGGGCATCTCCTACACAAAGCTTTATGTGAGGTCTAAATGAATTGTTGTGTAGAGCACTGTGCACACTAGGAAAACCCTCGGAGCAGCTGCAACGCAGACATGTGAGGCTATGGAGCAGAGACTGAACGTTTTATTAGATATCAAATCACGCCCCTGCCAATGATGAAAAGACGACAGAGAGCAAAAACTGATTGCCTGTGTCTTGTTTGAAGTCCCAATGGAATCTCTGTGAAACACACACAAACACCCACATACTTACAAACACAATCTGATTTGAGCAACAGTGGGTTTAAATGGCTCATATGATGCTGTTTTTTAACAGCTGGCATGAAATGAAATTTTACCAATTTTTAAATGCTATTCATCTTGTTGTGGATGATTCCATGCATGTTTTTATTTGTTTGTTTGTCATTTTTATTAGTTTTATTAAATATTTCTATTTAGCTGTAATTTATTTTTATTTCAGTTTTAGTAAAGTTCACTTAAATCCAAACACTGTACCCTTACAATACATTCATCTGCCACCACATTTTGAGTGCTACGCCCAAAAAACAACTGATGGAGTTAAGTTCCCGTAATACACATTTTCTTTTTTGATAATTATTTTGCACTCAACTGTTTATCACAATACACATGAAAAGAGCTGTTGATACTTCAGTTTCATTGACGGTATAATTCTTCATTTTTTCCCGCTGTGGTACTTAATGAGCATAATATCCATACTCAATTTTTGGCATCAAAACAGTAATAAATTTATGCATGCTTTCCCCTTGTCTCTGACCTTTACCAATGCACTGGTCTTTTTCCTGCTCTGCCTTTAAGAGTTCTATGTAAATGCCCTTTTTGCATATGAAATTAGAAAGCAATTTGTTACGCTTACACATGGGCTAGTTTGCTGTTGAGTCCAATATAGTTTGTGCTGCCGCTTTTTTAATGGCAGCTTTTTTGAAAAGAAATGTATTGTGCAATTACACTGCGGTTTACAGGTTTACATATTTAAATATGAGGCACAATCTGTTCAGGGTAAAGTGAAATTATCAGGGACTCATTGGAAGGATCTGCAGAGCTGTAGGTGCTACACACATCCAGGAACAGCACAGGCTTTTCTACATTTTACTCTTTTCATTTGTCCGTCTAGGAATAACAGTATGTTTCCTATTATGTTTCTAAACACAGAATAGTCATCTTTGAACAGGTAATTTTGTTGGAAGGGAGGATGTTTTGCATTCTAAAAAAATGCAGTATACAATTCAATAGCATACTAAATTATTTTTATATGATGGAACAGATTTTTTTTAATGATATGACCCATTTACTTTTTTGTTTACCTAGTTAAATTCTGTAAACACTCAGAGAAACATTGTGCATTCTGCCAGCAGCATTTGAACAGCACAATCTGTCACATGTCCGCTCCGTTCCCCCTTAATCCCAGCAGAGGGTCACTCTCCCCAGCGTCTCAATCCCAGGATGCTGTGGAAGCTCTGATGCCCAACCAACCATTTGCCTCAAGAGACATGAGGCCCTGGGTTTACAAACTGTGTTAGCTCTGACAGATCTGGGTGCATTTGTTGTCCTATATTTTGTCACACTGAAAACAGTCCTGCGGCCGTACGGTTTGGCCTAGCGGCCTGTGCACTATGCTATTCTATAGTCTATGCATCCTCCACACCCTTCAGCGATCCTCCTCTTAAACCACATCCCTCTCAGAGAAACAGAAATATGGAAACAGTGGCATACCATAATTTTGTCTGCTTTATTTTTAAACCCCCAGGCCAGGTTTTTAATTTAGTAACTGTTCCACTCCCTACAACTGTCTGATAGAGAACTAACAGTTCTTTTCATCCATATATTAAAAATGAGAAATGTGTGCAGTGAGATTTAAATGGATAGTTTGCCCAAAAATGTACATTCTCTCATCATTTAATTGCTTATTGCATACCTGTATGATATTCTTCAGATTTTAAAAGATGTTTTCTGTTTTTGTCCATATAATGAAAGTCAGTAGTCTAAAACAACAATGGACCCCACAGACCATCAGAAAACTTTTCTGTTTTCACAGAAGAAAGTAAGTCAATCTTAAAGGTTTGGAACAACATGAAGGTGAGTAAATGATGATAAAATTAAGTTTTGGCTTTACTATTTCTATAACTTTCTACTATAACTTGACAAATGCATAGTAGGGGAGTAAAGCAGAATGGCAACTGGATGCACAAATTACGTCATTATATATCACCATCCCCTCAGGACAAGATGCTAGTTTCTCCTCCCTCATCTCCCTGCTTGTTTTTACACCAATTGCATCTTGGGAGTCGGGTAACGTCGCACAAATGTAGCACTGCATTACCCCAGAGGAATGTAGGATGAGTAACTATGGTGACAGGGTTAGTTTAGAGGGGTATTCACAACTCAGAGCAAAGCAAGAAAACAACTAAGTTGATGCACTACTGAGATAACCTACAGCTGCAGCTGTGGCACGAAACCCAAGAGACCTCACATTTACTCACCTCCTGAAACAAACCCATCAGTGTGCATTCACCAAAAGCTTGACGGGAAACAAATCTTCCACCAAGATTTCACTTCCTCCTAAACTCACTATGAATGAAATCTAATCATGAGTAGAGAGACACAAACTATGCGTGTGTAGATCTCAATTATGGTCTTGTTTAATTTTCCAAGCGTTTTGAAGTCTAAAAACTGATCTGTAGATTACTAGCACTACAGTCGTCCTGACAGGGTAAGTATATTTAATCTATGAACTTTATTTTCAATCTCTTAAACATCATAATTTGTATCATAATGTTGTAATTTGCCAGAAAAGACCATGTATTTAGGTTTGTGGTAGCAACCCTGGGGACAAACAAAAATTAGCTCGCTATGTAAAGAAACCGTCCATACAGAGTACGGTTCACTCTCTATCGTTTCTAAATGCACTTAGTCTCCATTACAGCAGGCGTAAACCTTTTCACTGTTGACCGTTAGGTATTAATTATACATTTAAGATGAATGAGGTATGTTGAGGGAATCGATAAAGGGGTATGTCTGTAACTAAAATGAAAACCTCTTTCAGAAACCACATCCTTAATATTAAGCAAAGGAGGGTGATTGCATATGTGTTCGTATAGAAGAGATTTGGGCTAGAATGTCCCACACACTTCTGATTAGTCGACTAGGAGTCAGCTAAAACTATACTAATAAAACAAAGGCGTTCAAAAGAGTCCACTTGTGACAAAGCTTCAAATTTGCATTTTTCTAATTTCAAACAGCTTTTTCCATTACAAGTGGGGGTTTTTTCTACAAAGGGATTTGGCAAAAAGTTTAACTTCTGGAAAGTTCTTCATCATGATTGTAGATGATTCAAAGAGCATCTTGAGCTTTAATGGAAGAAGAACATCTGACTATCTATAAAAAGAGTCACATGACTATCACAAGTATCTGAGTAGTGACCTGGAAATAGCGCAGAATTATAAATTCCTATTAAACATCTTATGTCATAATGTTTCTCTGGTTTTTAATCCCACTAAGCTACACCCTGTTTCAATTCCAGCTCAAACGAGAACCATGATGAAACTGCTTTAATAAAAGTGAGAAGTCAGTACTGCAGTATTTCATTCACTTCCTGTAAACCCAAATCTAAACTTTTTGACCCTGGTTAACATAAGCTTTTCTGGAGT
>JAFVLL020009468.1:101197-150547 GCA_021397915.2 Tor tambroides | reverse complement strand
ATAATACCTACCTACCAATGACAGTGAAATACTGTAAAAAAAAAATCTAGTTTTAAATCCTACTGAAAAATCCGTCATGGTCCACAACATTCTGGCTTAGTCAGACACCAGATGGCCAGTTCAACGTTCAGATATATTCATTACTACAACTATTTTATCATGTTGTCTGCATGCACACAGAGGGGTCAAGAACATTTCCTGTTTAAACCAAACTAGCTTTTCTTAAAGGGACAGTTCACTCAAAAATAAAAATATTGTCATCATCATTCCAAACCTGTAAGGCTTTTTTCTGCGGAACACAAAAGGATTGAAGAATGAAGAATGTCTATACAATGAAAGTCAATTGGGTCCAATGCTGTTTCAATCTGATTCATTAACTACATGTACATGCATCGACATTTAAGTGTTTATAATCAGACTGATGGTTTAATCGGACTGAAATCCTTCATGTAAACACCTCAATCGATCCAATAGAGCTTATCCGAATGAGATTTCATTTGAGTTGAAAGGATTGGTCTAGACATTAAATCCGATTAGCAGGAAATACTTTAGCATGTAAATGCTTGAATCTAACTATTTTCTCAGTCAGATTCAAAAATATCTCGCTCAAGTGCAGTTTTATGTCATACGAACGTGTGTGTTTATTTACGTCTCATGTCTCACGAACTAGTCAGTAGATAAGACTGAATATTTACTAAATATTTGCTCAACTCTTTCAAATGAATGTCAGCTTTCTTTTAGATATGACTCTCAGCTGATACATGCCTACCTATAGGAAAACAACGCCTATCACAACATTCCTACAGTATATAAGGTCTACTCAGTATTATTCAGCAGCTTTATTGTTTACTCAGGAGCAAATTACCCTCCTCCATCCCCAGCTCCTCCTTTCGTCACAATCAGAACTTAGCTTTCTGATGTTCCTCGTTTTCCCGAATCAGACTCCTTTTATCTTGAATAATGTTGTTATACTATAATGTCATTAAGAACATTATCTGCTACATTTGGTTCTGCTCTGTTTACCCTAATGGAGTTATTGCTGCTCTCCCTACTCATTCATGACAGGCTGCATGGATGGGCAGGGAGTTTTTGCTGCTATGTGTTATTCTGAAAACTTGTAAAGCACAAGTAAACGAATCATACCGTAATGTTTAGGTTTCAATTAAACAGAACTTTAAGAACGTGAACTGGATTCATTCTGATTGATAAAAATTAGTGCATCATCAAAAATATTATTTTGTGTTCCACAAAAAAAACAAAGTAATAATGGTTTGGAACAGCGAGGGAATGATGACAGAATGTTTTTGGGTGAACTATCCCTTTAACTAAATGAAGCAGTGTGTGTATTTTTGGAATGATGACATCACTTATGGAACTGTGGTAAGAGTGATTTAGACTGTTAAAACGAGTGCCAATCATCTCTCATTCAGCTGATGGAGAGCAGCGTGTGTTTGAGACACAGAGTGAGTGAGTGCGAGAGAAGGGGGTGGGTTATTCCTGAGAGTGTGAGACCAATGGCAATTTGAAGGTCACCTCCAGTCAGCTTAAAGAGAGACCAAACCTCCATCCATCACTTCAAATGGCTATGGACACTTCACCGATGCACGAGAGAGAGAGAGAGAGAGAGAGAGAGAGAGAGAGAGGGATGCACTCAAACAGACAGATTAAAATCTTTCCCATGATCCCAAACACAAACCTAGACAAGCAGTTCATTTTCTTTGTGCCTGGTATTATGCAGCCAACTGCTTGTATCCTTGTTTCAATCAGCTCTTGGACGTAAAGCAAATGGTTGGACATGGCTCCCATCGCATGCTAGCAGCAGCTTATTGCGTGCAAATCCTTTCCTCAACACGCCAAGCACTTTCCTCATGTAATACCTGTAACATGACAAATCCGTGGTTGCACAACTTCCGAGTCAGCGACTATGGAAACACAAACTAAGACTCGAGGGACACAATTTTATTAGGATTCCACTCACCTACGAAAGTACCCCATCCAGACTCCTATCGGCCAATCACGTCACGCTGCAAGGCTCAACTCCACACTCCCCATGAGCGATTACAAGCATCATTTACACACAATGACGTATCGCCTAATCTTGAATTTGTAGGACAGAATTTTGTGTGCGTTTCATTTATCCACACTTCTCTGCTTCAGTCTGACATAATTTGAATTGCAGACGGAAGCAAACACACAAGGACACACAACATACACAAACAAACACAAACACTTAAATGCCCTTCGGGGCAAGATTTTTGGGGGTGGCTGCCACTGAAAATCTTACATTCATTGATCTTATTGATTAGGGCCCTATGATTTCCGTGATGAGGAAAGCACGGACGGAATCGTGGAATCCAGTCATAAAAACAAAATACATCAAAAGTAGGTCAGTACACTTAATCCAAAATGCGATATGGAATAGTGCCTGTGAATATTAACCTTTTAAGCGGTACGGTCCCACATATGGGATTTTCATTTCCGTGCCACTGGGAGTACGGTCCCACATATGGGATTTAGAACGTTCGGTGACGTCACATAACTGCCAAATTCAAACAGCGTTTTCGCGCTTTGTCTGACGCTGAGATGCCGCTGCACTTGTCATATAATCGCACCTATGCAGTGTTTTTAACCATATAATGTTTATTTTATGCTTTAGACATTTAAATACACATAAGTACTAGTAAAACAATACATTTAGAATTCGTAAAATACACTCAGATGTTTATGGAAGCAGCAATAACAATCCATTAAAATATAATTTTCAGACGTGTTTTATTAATATCAAATACACCCGCCACTTACAAGTATTTCGCGAGAAATTGATGAATTTACGTGCTGTAAATCCGACTGACAGGACTCTCTGAACTGCAGCGCGAACAAACATGGCAGCGCCCATCTCACATTACAGATCACGATCAAGATCATTTAGAACTGTTTTTAAACTAAAAAACACACTCATTTGCACATATTTGTGAATCGGAATATCAGATAGTTGATTATATGGTAAGCAAGTTTATGAATATTTTGAATAAAAAATGAAAAACGAAATAAAAGCGATCCATCTGTCATACAGTGTTATTGTGGCCGCGGTGTGTCATGTGACAAGCATGACGCGTCGCCATGGAAACATTAAGGGGAAACGTTCTAAAATAACGGTCGCCTAAAAAAAACTCACTCTGGGGGGACCGCTGGAATATTTTAAACTCACCACTGAAAAGGTTAAGCTGCAAAAATACCATTTAAATATGAATCCTGCATGTTCTGTGTGTCTGTGTGTAAATGAATGGCACAGTCATGCGGTTTCATTTAAGGTCTTCACAGCAGCCCGTCAAAATAAAAAATTCTGTTTAACTTGAAGAAACTGTGACAGAAATATTACTTAATGTAATGACAGTATTACTACTAATAATAATACAATTATTATTAAAACATTATTTTTAAGGAATATTTACCAGAAATATTATTTACCAGAATTTATTTAGCAGAAATATGGAAGTATACAACACAGTATTTCTGGGGGGGGGGGATAATAATAAATAATTTTTTATATAAAATCAATTAGAGATGCTTTTGATTATTAATATTTAATGAAACCATTAAAATGGAATCCAGAATTTAGTAAAAAAAATAAAGCTGAATTGTAAGTTCAGCTTTCAAAGGTTGAGAACCACTGATCTAGTGACTAGCATATCTTAAGTTTTGTCAAATTTGCAAAAATGACTATGAAAATCTTGAAAGCATCAGCAAAAATGCATTGAAAATCAAAAAACAGTAACATTTTTGATTGTATGTCCATTTCCCAGCAAAAGTGTGCTTGTGAACCTACTGAATAACATATAATATTGAAATAGTTTTGTGTTCTGCAGAAGAAAGTTAGTCAAACAGAATTTTTAGGTGAACTCTTTAAGACAGATTAGTTGTTCAGGCAACATGAATACTGGAATATGTAGTTTTGCACATTCCTAACACATTCATAAACATATTTATGAAAGCATACCTGCTGTAGACGGACATAAACAATACTTTTATCTATGTTTTTGCCAATGAGAGATGCCTGTGAGCACTGTACGTCTCCATGGCAGGATTTCCTGACCTGTGCTCCCTTGACAGGCTTCACGTTCCTGCCAATCTCACACGCTCCCATTCATACTGTCTGACCACCAACCCTACTGACACAATCAAACTAGAGAAGAACACAAACTAGAGCCTGGACAACAGACAGAAGGATTTAAAACACAAGAAGAAAGCATAACCTCAGGAATGAACCACCTACGGCAATGTTTTCTTTGATAGTCTGCTTGTCCTGACCTGTTGGCTAGCAGTAAGTGTCAGTCCTCACTGCTCAGCACACGCTCACTATGTGTCACTCTATAGCACATTTGTAGTCAGGGCTGTTCTAGTTTTATAGTCCTTAAGGCCCAAACATACTCAAATGCATAAAAACAAATGCTTCTACTGTAGCTGTGCAAACTTGGTTTCATACAGAACGTAAACAACCTTCTTTTAAATACAACAGCAAAGAAATATTAAGGATGCACAGTATATTGTTTCCATATTGATTAATGATATTAAACCATTGCAACTGATATGTAAACCATTCTGATAACTATTTATATATAAAATTACTAAAATTAACAAGAAAATTGAAAATATAAAACTACTGATTCAAAATACTAATAAATACCAAAATGTATTTGGACATTATATCTGAATGTCACTGTGTTAGATAACATAACATCAAATTATGTAGCATATGCAAACAAATGATGCTAAATGATCTTTAAAATAAATGCTTCAGGATTTTATATTTTATTATATAATGCAAAGGCATTCATACATTTAAAGTGTGGCGTATGTGTCAAAAAATACTTTTTGAGGCCACTGTGTAGTGTGTGTATATAAAGTGAGCACACACATAGAGATCCAGGTATACTGCACCATTTAATCGCAAATCTATATGCAGACATGCTCCACTGACAGCAAAATGCCAAGAGAGACCCATCAGCCCTGCTTTTTTTCCCAAGTCCACTCAAGGAGAAATAATGTCTGGATGGTGTGGCCACCATCAGATGAAACCCAATCAAAGCTCTTTCACACATGCAGCTATCTCAGTCTCATTGCTGTCAGGATGGGATGGAAGAAAGAACTCTTCAAACTGCATCTAGCCACATGCAAATGTCACCATCAATCCCGGTCCTTCTACTTGATGTGTCTGTATGTATGAATGTGGACTATTTTATAGCTTTGAGGCTTGAGAGTGGGCGGAGCATGGGAAACATGGGGAGCACACGAGACAACTTCTCACCAAAATGACCTACATTTGGATAATGGATTTAGAGAGTTGAGTGAGGGCATTCTGAAATGTGCATGCAAAAACACAAGCACACAACTTCCCCATCTGTAGGAATCTCTGCCTCCTGAAGTTTCTCCATTAGGGAGGCATACATCCGCTCTAATGGATTGCTACTGGAGGCAACAGCACAACATCCCTTCGGTCTGACAATGATGGGTATTCAAGACTCAAGGAGCTGGAGGAGAATGGAGTGAGCCAACACTCAGAAACAACTGTTCATCATAACTTTGAAAATTAAAACAGCTCTGACTTATGAGCGCAGACCACTGAAGCATTTCATGCTAAGTGAATATGCATACTTGCAAACCAAAAATATTGACAAGGCATGTCTGATTACTAAAACAGGCATCATGCATCACCTACAGCAGTTTTATATCTGATATAATCTGGTTTGGAGTTACTGAGTGATGAAAGAATATTCTGGATTAAATATTGTTACATTTTATGCTTTTTGACAGCATATTTCATGGATCACCACAAAAAAATTATTTTGACATAACTAACACACTTTTCTTGTAAGTAACACACTTACAATGGAAGTCTATGGGGCAAGTATTTCAAAAAGTATTAAAAAAGAAATGCAAAACTTATGTTTTTTGTGGTTGATGTAACATAAATGTAACATAAATTACTCAGTAAAAATATATGTTTTAATATGTAAAATTGTCTAAATTGTTCTATTTAAGAGGTGGAACAACTTTTCTAGCCACATAAACTTCTGGTTCTGCATTTAACAGTGATGCACCAAAATTTCGCCAACTGAAAATGTTCAGCCAAAAAAAATAAATAAATAAAAAAAACAAATTCTCAGTTTTGACTGTAGTTGTGAAATATCAGGAGGTGGCTTGTTCCCAACTTCACAAAAAATGGTTTGATTTATCACATCATTTATCACGTCATTTATCACCACAATTCCTGTGAATATAGTTTCTGTAAACCATATTTTGTGGATGGGTTACGGCACATCTAACATGAAAAAGTTACCAAGTTTACAGGTTTCAGACAGCCATGACACAAGTTTGACAATAACTGTATATAACAGACAAGGTTAATAAATGATTGTATGTGGATTCAAGGCTAGTAAGTGATTCTTTTATGACTGTTCTCTTAAAACAGCACAATAATGTTTATTCCAGTGCTCAAACATTAATTACCCCATAGATTTTCCATTGTAAGTGTGTTACTGAAAATATGATTATTGTTTGTTTTTACAAACTTAGGGACAAGTTGAAATTGCTTCCTGTTTTAATCGACAGCTTGCCACAGATCCTGTCCATAACATTTCACTTGCATTTACCCAGAAAAATTCATTTAATAACATCAGCAGTAATTACAGACAATTCCTGTGAATGTAGTTTTTGCAAACAGTATTTTGCAGTCAAGTTATGGCACAACATGCAAAAGTAACCTGGTTTACGGGCATAAGCTTAAGTAACATAAGCTTTAATATCATAGAGTTTAATGTTAGTAAATGATTTCGTATCACAGATGCTGCCAAAAACACTTGCATTTACCCAGGAAGAATTCCTTTAATGACATTATGGTTATATTTTTAAAAAGTATTTCCGGACTTTGAATTAGGCACTGCACATTAGGTGGCCTCTCCTTCTCTTTCTGCATTTGTTTATCTAGCTGTTGTGTAGTCAACGGGGCATTGCCTACTCTTCTCCCTGTGTCCATTAGTGAGCATGTGATTAGCATTCCAGCAAAATTCCCTTAATGAGCCCTCATCTGAGCACACAAACACACACATAACAAAACACCACATACGCACACATAGATTCGCCAGCATATACACACAAACTGTATCTCAGATACACAAGTTCAGTCTGTTCAGCAGCCAGTCAGGACAAAGGAATTGTCCGTTTCCTGACCCGTAACACAGAGTTGAGCGAGCATGCCCAGTGCAACACTGCTGAGAGATGGCGAGATGATGATGATGATGATAAGGAAACTCACATCAGCCCCCAAAACCCCTCCTCCAGTCTGACCACCACAAGAGTAAATCACAATGTTTAAATCACACAAGAGTAAATCACAAGCATTATTAAGCTCTATGGAGATGGATTTTAGGTAGTAATGAAACTTAATTTGAAACAACAGTTGCATTGCCTCTTCCTACATAGTGTAGGCAGCAGCCTTTTAAGGCAGCCTCCTAACCATCACAGAAGCTCTTAAGTGACTCTGCATTGGCAAATCTGGTAATAGTAAACATGTGCATCACAGAAATAGTGCTTTTCAAAGTGCACATGAAATTCTGCTAATGCTTAGTTGATTCAGAGTAGTAACTGACCTTCATTAAACTCTTAAATATACAATGACGAAGACCTAGGGGTTGCCATCTCCCCATAAGAAAATGTCTTATTTCTACAACTATGAATATACTTGAGGTTGCTAAACTTACATTGTGATACAGTACTATGCAAAAGTCTTAAGCGTATTAGATGCTTCACAGCAACATTTGTTATTTATATATTTTGTTTTAGTGTGCCTGCAGGATATATCAATGTTAGATTTCTAAACATTCCATTTACAAAGCTGCAAAAGCTCTCACCATCATCTGGGAATTTTGTATGGAGGTTGTTCCAAGCTTCTTTGAGAATTTGCCACAGTTCTTCTATGGATTTAGGCTGTCTCAACTGCTTCAGTCTCTTCATGTAATCCCAGACTGACTCAGTCATGGTGACATCAGATCTCTGTGTGGACTGTACCATCTGTTGAAGGACTCTTTGTTTATATAAAAACCTCACTGGATTATTACAATATTTGCAAAAGGAGTGTTTGGAAACCCATACTTGATATCTAAGTGGCAGCAAAATGACATAAATAAAGAAAAAGATATAAATAACCATCTTAAAAGACTTTTGCACAGTACTAATATATATATATATATATATATATATATGCTTCCATTCAAAGGTTTGGAGTCATGTACATTTTTTTTTAGAAAAAAAAATCAGCAAGGATGCATAAAATTGATCAAAAGTGACAGTAAAGACATTTACCTTGTTACATAAGATTTCTATTTAAAATAGATGCTGTTCTTTTGAACTTTCTATTCATCAAAAAATCCTGAAGAAAAATTTGTCACCAATCCCAAACTTCTGAACAGTAGAATGTGGATAGATAGATAGATAGATAGATAGATAGATAGATAGATAGATAGATAGATAGATAGATAGATAGATAGATAGATAGATAGATAGATAGATAGATAGATAGATAGATAGATTTCACATTTGTTAGCTTAACAACCTCAAGTAGATTCAGAGTAGATTCAAGTGATATGATGGAGTGTCAATTCCCCAAAGCTATTCTGAATTATTTCATCTCAGTGTAGGCCATCTTCCCAGTGTTTGTGTTTGTTCTGCACTGCTGTTTTCTGCTTTGTCCACAGATGAGCAATGAACGACCTCTGAGCAGTAATCCAGTGGAGGAAGATTTCCCTGTGGGCCCTGTCCCAGATAATCGAAGTTCTGCAAGACTGTCTAAGGTCTGTCTGATTCCCTGCTTGAGAACAGGAGATAAAATCCTGATAAGAAGCCATATGATTGGAGGAAGCTCTGCAAGCCAACCATAACACTAAGAACCAAAGCTCAGCTCAGCTCATGATTGAAGTGGATATCATATCATATTGATTACGTTTTCTCATTTATCCACTTCAATCATAAGCTGAGCTGAGGTATAGTCCCGCCCCTCCTCTACTGTGATTGGTTAGATGACTAGAAAGTGACAGTGATGAGCGCAGCGTTTTACCCGAAGTTGAACATTCTTCAACTCTCGGTGCCGAGGAAAAAAGGCTCGAACTCTCAGCACTCAGCGTGAAAAAGACGCTCAGTGCCCGGCACGCTCTTGGCGTTTTAAAAAACGCAGCGCTCCCATTGAGAACAACTGAAAAAATACACCAGCCTCAGGAAAAAACGCTTTGGTGGACACACGGCCTAAGAACCAAAGCTCAGCTCATGACTGAAGTGGATAAATGAGAAAATGTAATCAATATGATATGATATCATGCGAAGGCTGTATGATCAGAGAAATAGCTGATATGAGCAAGACGCACATGTACACAAGGCTGAGTGCCGTTATGACCAAAATCATATCACATATATCAGAATAATTTTAGATCATGGTAATTTTATCACAATATAGCAATATGTGCTGGAAAGTGAACAAAAATGGTACTGTATATGTATTTTTTTTTAAAAAAGCCTATTTTTGGAGAACAGAAGTTCTTGAAATTGAGAATTCAAATACTCTTCTTCCTCAATTTCTGTATCTCATAGTGCAGTTTCAATCAAAGTCATGTAGTCAGGTGATACTCAGCCCTAGTGCACCTATTAAAAATTGGTGTGAAAAACAGCTGATTCCCAAGATTCATTCTTGTTCAATCACATTTTTTTTTCAAAGCTCCTCTGAGGGTTTCGGTACCATCGAGAGACTATCAAGAGCGATGACAGGTTTGCAGCACACAGACAGCGATTCAGAGCCACTCGGCGCATTCATCGCCAATAAATATTTACAATCCATTTATTTCATCACATACACACACATGACAGAGTGTAAAATGGCCAGCTCAGCGAGCTGGAAGAGGAAACATGCAGGAGACCAGAACAATACCTCTTCCCAGCTGGTGCCACCACCAGATCCATCTGTGTGTCAACGGCAAGTGGATGTATGTGTGTGTGTGTGTGTGTGTGTGTGCATATGAGAGCCTTAGCACCTTCACTGACAAACACATCAGTCAGGCGTAAAGCACGTCCTAATACACACCATCAATCTGCCATCAAATAGACATTAGAACACACACCGGTCAGTCAGCAAACACAGTTCAAAGGCCATATTCAGCTGGTGACAGAAGAGAAAAGGACTGGTCAGCTGTACAAAACCTCTTCACAGAGTTTTTTTTTTTCCACAGAGAATTTTTTAAATACAATATAAAATAATGGACCCTATGGTACAAAACTCTCTGTATATTGTGAAATGTAACTCATTAGTGATTCAAGGTGATGGTAATTAAAGGGATAGTTCACCCAAAAATGAAAATTCTGTAATTAATTATTCACCCTCATGTCGTTCCAAACCCGTAAGACCTTTGTTCATCTTCAGAACACAAATTAAGATATTTCTGATGAAATCCAAGAGCTTTCTGACCCTGACAGCAATGCAATTACCACATTCAAGGCCCAGAAAGGTAGTAAGGACATTGTTAAAATAGTCCATGTGACATCAGTGGTTTATGAAGCAACGAGAATACTTTTGTGCGCAAAGAAAACAAAAATAATGACTTTAATCAATGATTTCTTCTCTTCACTGTCAGTTTTCAGCATGCATTCACCTTTCTTGACCTTGAACGTGGTAGTTCTGTTGCTGTCTATGCAGGGTCAGAAAGCTCTTGAATTTCATCAAAAATATCTTAATTTGTGTTCCGAAGATGAATGAAGGCCTTACAGGTCTGGAACAACACGAGGGTGAATAATTAATGACAGAATTTTAATTTTTGGGTGAACTATCCCTTTAAATACATCATAAAAAGAGGCAGAGGGAAGTATACACACTGTGAAAGTGTGAGGAATGTTCATTTCATTTTCACTCAATGCCTCTTTCCTCTCTGAGGGCTATCCTTTAAGACATCCCACCGTGCGTGAACAACACTGCTCTACTGGGCATCACATGTAAGCACACTGGCTGCTGTATCTAATCAATTCCAGAGTAATATCTTCTGTAGTGTGATCGTATAGGTACAAATAACATCAGAATTGCCTGTGTCCTTATCCAGCAGCACTGAAACCAAATACTGAATAGGGATGATCTGG
Organism: Tor tambroides; assembly: GCA_021397915.2. Taxonomy (NCBI): domain Eukaryota; kingdom Metazoa; phylum Chordata; class Actinopteri; order Cypriniformes; family Cyprinidae; genus Tor; species Tor tambroides. The sequence goes on along the minus strand of JAFVLL020009468.1, from coordinate 139,381 downwards.
TGTTATGAAGCTTTAAGGAAGCATAGGAGAATAAGCTAGGTGCTACAGACACACAACCATCAAAAGTAAACAATAACCAAAAACAAGCTGCCACATGACAAGTGTATGAAAACATAACTCAAGTAACTCTTCCTTTGCACTCAAATGTTTTCTTAGCATGAGAATGTCTAGTTAAAAATAGTTCAGATGTTTCCCTGCATTCACGTTGCTAGTTGTTTTTAAATGCAAGAATGCAAACTGTGTAACTCTGCTGTTCTCTCAGTCTATCTCTGGACATCTACCAAGGCCTTAGTCGAGGCAAGCCTCTCTTTTTTTTATGCTCTGATGAGGCTTTCAAAAAATGCCCACAGCCCTATTACTATAAACATCTTTCTCTAAGTAAATATTTTCCAGATTATCTTCTTTTAACGTGTTGCCTGCTAGTACTAATGCTGCAGTTTTCATATTATATTTTCCGACTACGACAGTTGCACAATTCATGTAATCTCTGGAAAGATACTACCACAGTAAGTAACAAGATGCTCTGCACTACTCAAATACTAAAAATGAGATTGTGCTTTGGGAAGCTGATATGCGACACAGGAAACTGTTCCATGACACAACAGCTATCCTGAGCGCTGGGGTGAAGGCTGTGGCATTAGGGGCTCTTCTGAACGATGAAATGATCAAGTGCTGAGGTGCCTGTGTATATTAGCAGCACAGTGGCTGTTGACATGACAGCAGTCTAGCCCAGACTCACTCTGGCTTCTGGGAGTTTCCAAGCCCAGAGCTTCTGGACACAGTCTGGAAAAGAAAAGAAAGGAATTGGGGGAAAGAGAAAAAGCGAAAAAGAGAGGAACGGAAGCCTGCATTCCAGTGTGGCGGTCCAAAAGTCTGCAAAATAGCTTTCCAACAAAATTCAGGCACAGAACCTGTACAAAACATTACACTAACATTGCAGCAACATTTAATGGATACTGTTTTGCAGTAAAAATGTCAAAGAAATTATGCATACTAAAAACAACTGATGACTCAAAGGTTGTTTATCCACTGAAAAGAGTATGTAATGTAATACTGGAAAAACATTGGGAATCTTGGAACCTTTACAGGTAGTACAACCATCATATCAACAAAGCTTTGAGCCTCTTTCTCTCTCATACAGCCTTGTCTCACAGACTTTCTTTTCTTCTCCTTATTCCATATATTTCTTCTTCACAATCCCTCCTTTTCGCTTCATATTTCTCCTGCTCGTTCCATCTCCTAATGTCTTTCTGTGTTTCTCATCTCATCCTCTATCGCTTACTCTCCATTTCAATCTAATCCATTCTGTTCCTCGTCATCTTCCACAACCCCATCCCCCTCTTTTTTTTCTCATAAGCTAGGGAACGGTCTGTGAATGAGCAGTAAATTGCTTGCCCTCCCAGTTCAAACCCAATTCACATGGCAGTTGAGCAGATTACCTACCCAGCCAACAGGGCAAAGGGGCACAGGACAAGAACAGAAGCTTTTCCTCAGACTCTGAACACAGTAGATTGGTTCATCTGTCCACCCCACAAACATTAAAATTCATCTCCTTAATGCATATCAATCGGACCAACCCAAGTTCAATATGTTCTTGTGCATAAAGTTTGCTTTAAGTGGGACCAATCACACAATAAGCTTTCCAGACTTTCTGGTCCAATCCAGAGCAGACCTCCAGGAACACTAGGAGTCCCTCAGCCATGTAGCTAAATTCAGAGACCAGGAAAAATCCAGGTAGGGGGCCCAAATGGCAAACCTTTCATGTCATGAAGAACAAGGCCTTCTTTTACCAGTCTGCAATTGGCCACACTGGTTACCTTCATTTGTTGCCAAGTCTAGCAATGATCCATGAGCCACGCAGATGAACACGGGGCCTCCACCTGCTATGTAAATTAAAGACCTTGATAAACGCTGCCTCTATCTAAAACCCATCATTTACCTGCTTCACTGGACAGTAAGATCTACTGGCCACTTGTACTGACACACATCTATACATTCAACAGAGCATAAAAATCCTACTTATCACCTAAGAGACCAATTGAATGGGCTCAGTCAATACAATGACAGACCTAAAAGACTATAATTTGAAAAATGACCACTGCACCAAACATCTCCCTTACTGTGGAACAGAAGTCTTCCTTTTGGACCCAAACCAGTCTCACATCAGCACACATGAGCAACTCTAATAAAGATGCATTAGATGAAGTATAAAAGTTTGTAAGAACCTGTGAGAGAAGAACTAGGCTGTGAGAATATGAATGTCCAGCAGGTATATCTATAAAAGACAGCTGTGGTTCATTAATGGTAAATGATGCGTTTGCAGTGGTTTGCTGGAAGCGTTCCGGAGATCATGCTGGGATTCTTATACAGCACTCTGAGTGTGCTACAGGAAGTACAGCATTCCTATAGCATATAAACTTTGTAACATTTACTCCCTCCTGAGACTAACATGCTAACACACACACTCACTCACACAAAGTCCGTATAAAGGAAGAAAAACATCAGCACATATAAACAGCTCATACATCAAGAAATGGATACCTACAGAAGCCCGTTTCTATCTCAGAGTAAAAAAAATAAAGCAGGTAATTGTCAGATAAAAATTAAAATATAAAACAGTCATTCTGAGATAAAAATGTCACAATGAGAAGAACATTTTACAACTACAATTATGAGATATTAAATCACAATTCAAAATAGTCTCATTTTGAGATATAAAATCAATTACAATTGCAATTACAAGAAACAAAATAACATTGTGAGATATAAATTGAAAAGTGAAAGTCATAAATATGCCTTGCAACAACGATAAATAGTCACAGTTTTAAAAGTCAACATTGCGACGATTAAGTCACAATTATGAGACACAAATAGCAACTGACATATCACATAGCGAAATAACTGATTAAACTGATAAAATCAATCAGAAAGAAACAAAAGAGAAACAAACTGTGACTGTGAAACATAAAGGCACAACGCAAAATAAAGTAACATTTTGATAAAGTCACAATAAGGAGAAGCAAAACATCGTAAGATATAGTCTTACAATTAAAGTGCCCCTGTTATGGATTTTTGAAAATTACCTTTCATGCAGTGTGTAACACAGCTCTAAGTGAATGAAAACATCCTGCAAATTTTTAAATCTGAAAGTGCACCGTGTATAAAGTTATTGTGCCACAAAAGAAAGAGTCAACTCTGAATCATTAAAACAAGCCGTTTTTAAAACGAATCCCAAGCTGTTTCATGTTGACGTCAAAATGAAACATTAGCATATTGCCCGCCCACTTGTTGTGCGCGCAGACCTGGGAAAACTTGATTTTCGCGTTGGTCTGAATGAAAATGCAAATTCATTCTTTGCCACTAAATGCCGCTTTTGGAGCATTAAAAGCTCACAAACACTGCTTTATTAAATGAAATCGACCAATCACCGCAGATTAGCGTCACGCAAAGGAGGGGTTTGGAAAAATTAAGCGTTGCACGAATGGTTTGGGAGTCGTTGAGCAAATGAGGTAAAAATAAATGCACATAAGAAAATGAAAGTGTTTTTTGACCTTGCATTCATGTCAACCTGTTGTTGGGGACTCCCAAAACCAAAATATGAACCTTTCATAACCCATAATAGGGGCACTTTAAGACATATAAAGAGGCAAAAAAGTTGAAACTGCAATATAGTTGCAAATACCTTTTATACTCTGAGACAGACACAGATTTCCATAGATGCCAGATTGTTGATCATAAACATGGAAACATACATTGTCTTTCAAGTGAGAGAGTGAATATTTTAAATACGCTGCATGTTTGACAATGTATGAGAATTGTAATGGGACTGTTATTAAGGAACTAATCTCCAAACAGTGGCTCAAAAGCAAGATCCCAGCTGTCGCTGGCCAGTCTACGAAACCAAGAGCAGCAAAGTCCTACGAGAGATCGAAAGCCAATCTTCAAAATCAATTTTCTTTCACATCAAGCTTCTTTGTTGCCTACAAATGACTTTTTCTTTTGCCGCAAAGCTGCAGTAATAACGTGCAACGTCCCTTTATTATCCTTCTGCAAGCACTGCTCACTGGCGTCAACATTAAAAAGGCAACAAGCTGCTTAAAGGTCGCCCCTCTAGCAGAAAAATGGGAGATGCAACATTGGGTTAGTGCTGTGCTGCAGCTGATGCAACTTTAATCTGCTGCACTGCATTGATGAGGAAGAGGGACAACGGTCTGCAGAAAGGTCACATTATAGCAGCTGTGTGAAATGGAGTCGCCCACTTCAAAATTGTCTCTCGTTTTGTCTCGCTCCTCTCTCTCTCACCTTTCGGTCTCGTGCTCTCTCTCTCTCTAAATCCCCAATCACACCTCACAAGTTCCCATCATCGAAAAGGTCAACAGGAGCAAGAACACATCCGCAGCGACTTCCAATGAGACGCTTCCTCAAGGAGGACCACAGTAAGGTGATGGTGGAGGTCAAGACAAATCAAAGAGGGCACCCCTAATCTATTCCAGCGCCAGAGTGAAATAAATTACATTAATTATGCATTATGCTTGCGGTTTATCCGAGAGACCCTGATTATAATAGCTTCAAGAGTGTTAGCATACACTGTACATTTATTTGCATGCCACTAAATGACCCGGATTGTCCCAGAGGCTGGATAAAGAAACCTGGAATGTAGTTAATACATTGCGAAGTTGATTAATCTGCATGATCCATCAATTATGAAATTGAGTTCCGGCATTCCAACACATACATCCCAAACACTGTTGCTTTAATTTAAGGAATGCAACATACAGTGCAGCATTAACCTTCACATGGATTAGCGGGACTTCAACTAAAGATTACAGCCTCTTCATGCTGCTGCAGTGCGGCTTAGGCACATCAAATAAGAGGCGCTCGCTCGCACGTCAATGCCACACACTCACTCAAGCACGCTCATTAGCATTAAGAGTTCCCATGTGCATATACAATATGATATTTCACGTACACACTCATATGGACACACACAGCTGAGAGGATGTGATTGAGGTGCTCTACACACACACATCCTTAATGAGCATCCAGACAGAGAGGTTCATTAAAACGCAGGCGGATGCTGATGATGTCATGCTCATGCCCTGTGGACAGGTTCATAAGGACAGGAGCAGTATTTCAATTAGAGAAATTTAATAGCTTTAATTTTAAAGCTGAAACTAAATTCTAGATGAAACATTTAGAAACTGTGCTTTGGCAACCAACTGAAATAAAATAATGAAAAGAATAACTGAAATAAAAATAAGAAAGATAAATGCAAAAATTAAAAAATAAAAATAAAAATGACAAAAGCACATAACTGAATTAATGAAACTTATTAAAAAAACACTACTTCTCAACAGAGAAAAACAGGAAAGTAAGGAAAGAGGTTTATTCAAGCATATCAAACATTGTTTCTCAGCATATACAAATTGATGGTCTTCTGTTTGTAGTTCACATACAAAACAACACCACAACAATACAAGTTCACATACAACATCTTCTGTAATCTTCATGCTCTACCTCAAAATTTCCATTTCTCTCCCTCTGTGCTTACTATTATCTTTTCCCAAGCCTCTTGTGGTGTCTTTCCTCTTCTTCTCTCAGTGTCCTTCACTGTAACCCTGCACTTGTGTTGCCATTATGTCTTTTTTTTCAACTTTCATATGATTTTCTGGTTCTCTAGAGGCTGTTACATTTGACTCTTCCAGTTCTAGTCTCATTTGTGTCTCTTTTTCTTCTTTTCCCCCTCTCTCCTGGCTCCTGCTCTTCATCTGACCCTTTCACTTCATTACTCGTCACTGCCAAGCTACTCTGCAATTCAGAGGGCGATCAATCTGCAGATTGCCTGGGTCTAGCTGAGCTGGACTGGGCTGGGCTCATCTGAGTTGAACTGGATTGGCCTTAGCTAAAACAGGACTTGGGCTGTCCTTAGCTGAAATAAACTGGACCTGTTTAGCTGAAATGCACTGGACTGGGCTGGGTTTAGCTGAGTACAACTGGATTGGCTTTAGCTAATCTGGACTGAACTGGGCGCACTACACTGGACCTGACTGAGTTTAGCAAAACTAGAGTGGACTGGGTCAGTCTTAGTTGAGATAAACTGGAATGGCCTTAGCTAATCTGGACTGAACTGCCCTGTTGAAAAAAACAGCATATGCTGGATAGGTATGTTTTGAAGCATGGCTGCTGGTTTGAGCTGGTTTAAGATGGTCCTTAGTTAGTCATGAGCTGGTTTAAGATGGTCATTAGATGGTCATGTGCTGGTCCTAAACTGGTCCTAAGCAACTAGCTCCTGCTCAGGACCATCTTAGGACCAGCACATGACCAGTTTAAACCAGCTAATGTCCAGCTAAGGACCAGTTTAAACCAGCTCATGACCAGCTAAGGACCATCTTAAACCAGCTCAAAGCAGCAGCCATGCTTCAAAACATACCTAACCAGCATATGCAGGGTTTTTTTCAACTGGGTGGGCACACTATACTGGACCTGACTGAGTTTAGCAAAACTAGAGTGGACTAGGTCGGTCTTAGTTGAAATAAATTGAACTGGACTTAGCTAATCTGGACAGAACTGGGCATGCTAAACTGGATCTGACTGAGTTTATCAAAACTAGAGTGGACTGGGTCAGTCTTAGATGAGATGAACTGGACTAGCCTTAGCTAATCTGGACTGAACTAGGCATGATAAACTGGACCTGACTGGGTTTAGGTAAACTTGACTAGACCTGACTTGGTTTTAGCTGAGTAGTACTAGACTGGCTGTAGCTAATCTGGACTGAACCTGGCAAAATAAAATTGACATGACTGGGTTTAGCTAAATTGGACTGATCTAGATATAGGACAGATCTTTAGCTGAGTACAACTGTACTGGTCTTAGCTAACATGCACTAAACTGGGCATGCTAAACTGGAATGGACTAGGCTGGGTTTAGCTGAGTATAACTGGATTGGCTTTAGCTAATCTGGACTGAACTGGGCACGGGATTTAACTAGGTTTAGCTAAACTGGACTAGGCTGGGTTTAGCTGTATACAGCTGGACTAGCTTTAGTCAGTCTGGACTGAAATGGGCAAACTAAACTTGACTGGACTAGACTGGGTTTAACTGAGTACAATTGGATTGGCTTTAACTAATCTGGACTGAACTGGGCACAGTAAAATGGACCTAACTTTGTTTAGATTAACTGGACTGGACTAGGCTGGGTTTAGCTTTGTATAGACGCTTAGCCTTAGCCAATCTGGACTGAACTGGGCAAACTAAACTGGACTGGACTGGACTAGACTGGGTTTAGCTAAACTGGACTGGGAATGCTAAACTGACTATGCTAGACTGGAAATGGCTAAACTGGACTGGGCTGGGCTGAGTTGTGAGTTCATGTAGACTGGTCTTAGCTGAATTTGTCTAGTCTAAACAGATGTCTCTGTCAGGTTCACTTGTAGGTACAGTTCCCTCCCCCATCCCATCATGCACATACAGTCTAATCTCAGACAGCCCGGTGTGATTGATGGTGCTCCATTAATATGACCACGGCGCACATCAGCCAGCAGATTTACGACGGTGGCGACGGGACGATTTGGCACAGGCCGTGGCAAAAACAGACACATGCGCACAACTACACTCGCTCGTTTTTCTATCTCCCTTTCACCTCACAGCTTCACTGTAATGAGGATCCACATCAGGATCCAGCGTCCATCGAGCTACAAAACAAATATGCGCAACACCATCTCTCTCTTTGTCTACCAACACAATCACTCAACACAAAACATGAACACGAGGCATGCAAATTTTACACATACACACCCAACATAATCTCCATCCACAGACATGCACACACACACACATATTCCCCCTATCCTCCCCCTTCTAATGCTGACGAAAGAGATTTACAGGGCAGTGGAACAAAAGAACGGGTTACACTGAGTTCAAATCATCATATGGTGAAAAAGTCCTGCGTTTCATTAGCGACTCAGCACAGCCAAGCCACGTTGACACACACACATACGACTTAAAGAGCAGCATAAACAGAACTCCAGAGAGGGCCGCACAGTCATAAGAGCCAGTCCTGCCAGTCTGACACACAGAAAACAAGATGCTACACTTTAAACACCCTAAGGTCAAGAGGAGGGGGTGTTGTGACTTGTTTAGAGGATACGTGTTTACCGTGACTCTTTTAGGTCCCGTGAGGACCAGCATGTGTCCTCCCAACCAGCTGAGAGCGGTCGTCTGCAGGACAGTCAATGCCAGGGTGAGTAAAACGACACCAGCTTTTGAAATCATAAGGGGCCTACTTGGATTTCACACTGAGTATGTCCCCCGCTGCTGCAAATATAACAGCAAAAGAGCTTTGCAACACAAAAGAAAGCATGCGCGCGCACACACACAGAGAGTGTTCAAAGCAAGGAAACTAAAATTAAATGCAAAAAGAAGTCATACGAACCTTTAGAGTGACAAAAGATGAGGGACAGAGAAAAACAGATGAATAAGAAAAAATGGTGAAAAGCATTTGGCGAGTATAAAGAGGCTGGAAATATGTGAAGCTATATTCAGACAAAAAAAAACAGTCTGAGATTATCTTTTTGGAGTGATCTGTTTGTTTGCCAGTCTGCAGACTTGCACAATATCACTGCACACAAAACCACAAATTCCATGCACTGGATTCTTTTCCTACGCTATATCAGACAGACACACACTTTATCATGTGAATATATGGTATTTGTGCACATACACATAGACACAAGCCATTCAGAACTGAATAGAGAATGACTTTTTAAATTTCAATGACATTCCTGAACTGTAACTGAAATTGAACTGAGCTAGCAAATGCTCCAATGTAAAATGCAATTCAAATTTAAATGCAAGGAAGTAGAATGAAAATGAGAAAAAAATCTAATAAATTTATATTACCATAATTTTAACTGGAAAAGTAAATGTAAACCAATAATGACTTAAAGTATCGAAGTTTGAAGGTTTGCAGCCTTTAGACAGAGAGAATGACAGAATGATAGATAGAATGATACAACAATGAAACAAACAAATAAAAAAAATAGAACAAACTAAAAATTAATGATAGAACAAGAAAAAATGACAGAAAAACCTAAAAAAAATTATAGACAGAATGAAAGATAGAACAACAGAAAGACAGAATACCAGAATGGATGATAGAACGATAGAACGATACATAGAAAGATAGAACAATAGAACGATAGATAGAACGATAGATAGAACGATAGAACGATAGATAGATAGATAGATAGATAGACAGACAGACAGACAGACAGACAGATAGATAGATAGATAGATAGATAAAACAGATGATACAAAGTAAAAACGATATGTGAACAATAGATAGATATACAGATAGACAGGCAGACAGAATGGTAGAACGATAGATAGAACAATAGAACGATATATAGAATGATATACAGAACGATAGATAGATAGAACGATATAGATAGATAGATAGATAGATAGATAGATAGATAGATAGATAAAACAGATGATACAAAGTAAAAACGATATGTGAACAATAGATAGATAGTAAGAACGATATGAGAACAATAGACAGATAGACAGGCAGACAGAATGGTAGAACGATAGATAGAACAATAGAACGATATATAGAATGATATACAGAACGATAGATAGATAGAACGATATAGATAGATAGATAGATAGATAGATAGATAGATAGATAGATAGATAGATAGACAGATAGACAGATAGACAGATAGATAAAACAGATGACAGAAAGTAAGAACGATATGAGAACAATAGACAGATTGACAGGCAGACAGAATGGTAGAACGATAGATAGAACGATAGAACGATAGACAGACAGACAGACAGACAGACAGACAGACAGATAGATAGATAGATAGATAGATAGATAGATAGATAGATAGATATGATTCAAATCAATTCAGTTGAATTCTGAATTTTTCTCAGTGCTTAAATTAACACGCAGATCTACGCCAGCATCTGGTGATCAATAAAGTTCATCTGAAGAATGTGAGCTCTGTCCGAGGTAATTCAATTTTCATGCTTTACATACAACTCTCCATACTGCAGACAACATCCTGCTGAAAACACACACAGCCTATAATACAACACCATTTTCCCTTCATTTGTATTCTTATGCAAAATATGTGTGCAACGTACCAAGACAAAAACGAGAACGAGGAACATTCACACATATACCCATATACTGCATACTAATGCGAATGGTATTTAAATCAGATGAATATGAAGAGCTGTTTGTCAAAAGACTCCTGAGGTGACATAAACATTAATATTTACATACATTTTCATCATATGTTCACCTGCAGATGCTTCCAGCATTCCTATTTTTCTCTTGAGCTGACAAGCAATAAACTAATGAGCGTGTCAGCTGGTCTCTGGATTAAGATGCGTCCGGTGTAAGAGTGTGTGTATTTGAGCAAAAAATGGCCGTCCTTAATCACTAAAAACGGATAAAGATGCCTGCCGGGAGAGGCAAAGCAGGGGCCGCTGATGTGTGACTGTGTGAAAGGAAGAATGTCTATGAGATGAGACATTTACTATGCAAGGACAAGCACGAATAGTGTGATTTCAGAGAGGAATTCATAGACGTATTCGCAATCGCATGTCGCAATTCGTCTTTGGACTCATGCTTGTTCATGCATGGCATGTGTAGCATTATACGCTGTTTACCATGAGTTACGCTGCCAATGAAACTCATATTGTGGAAGGCTGGTGGCCTCTAGTTGCCAGGGCAACGCATACAAATAGCAAAAGGTCTTTATTGGGTGATTGAAATGCGACAGCTCACCTAAGCCAACATTATTAATATGTATGTTGAGTATCATCTATGACAAGCACCAAATGTCAGGCGTCTGAGAGTGATCTAGCAAGCTCGTTCCCTGCTGGCGTCGCATTTAACCTCTTGCGGCAGAACTCCGAGGGACGGTGGGAGGGAATAAGTGCAGGCTTGCTGTCGTAGTGCGCGCTCTCTGGGACCCGTCCAGGGGACGGGATAAAGATCTGAAGCCGAGGCAAATGACGTTAACAGCCAAACATTAATACCCATCAATATGTATGAAGCTGAGCATGTGTAGAACTCGAACTTATGAATTTATGTATTAAAGGAAGTATGTGTAAAAAAATGTATGGAGTGAAAATGTATGGAGATATGCATGTCTGGACACATGTTGGTAAAGCATCAGTGCCGCAGTGTCTTCATATAGTTAACCAAAACTAAAACTGAAACTATTACAAATCATATTTGTCAACTGAAATAAAGCTGAAATAAAATAAAATATAAATATTTCATGAAAAAAAATTTACTTAACTTTTCAAATCAGAGATGTTGCCTTACTAAAATAAGTTTAAATACTAAAATTACTAAAACTTGAATTGGAATAAAAATAAAGCTATAAATAGAAATATTTAAACAAAATAATAATAATAAATCATGACAAGCACATAACAAAATGACTAAAACTTAGCTAAAATTAAAATAGAAACTGAAAATATGAAGTAAAAGATGCAAAATAAAAATAAAAACTACAATAGTATTTAAATAATACCAAAATAACACATTCTACATTTTGGGCCAGATTTACTAACAGCTTGCGCCAGCGCAAACCGTCTTTTGGCTTTAAAATACTGTCAGGATTTACTAAAAACGCACGGTGAAGAATTAGCGCTGAAAAGGCGTGGACATAGTTATTTTTGCACCTGATCTTAGCGAATATGCATTTGTAAGATTTTCCCTTTCAGATGCAAAATTTATGAGAGCAGAGTATTAAAATGGATCACGCAACACGATTTACTAACGTTTGTGCTCGTCAAATTACTGGTATTTGCGCCATTATTTAACGCCCAAAAAAAGCATGCCTTAAAGCAGGCGCTAATTTGCACTGATTTTGGTAGATTGCGCTGGTCATTATGGAAATGATCTGGCTGGGTCTGTGTTCTTTAATGTGTGCATTGTCAGTAAATCACACACAGAATTTCCCCTCCCATCGGCGCTGTTATGGAAGTGTGCTCTAACGCTGATTTGCCCTGTTTAGTAAATCTGGCCCTTTTTAGGCTAATTTCACAGGCTTTCTGACTAAAAAAAATATGACAGCATAAATACTATGGCTAGAAATAAATAAATACTTAAACTATCTACAGTTCAGTTTTTGGTGATTATTGTATCTGTTAAATATCAAATGAACTTAATAGATGAAGAAAATATTAATAAATTTTGTAATATACCAAGTTAGGAGGTTCCCACATGCAATGTCTTTTCTAAGCAAGCAAAATGGGTACTATTAACTGAAATATGCCTGAACTAGTACTGTCAAACAATTAATCGCGATTAATCGCAAAAGTTTTTGTTTACATAATATATGTGTGTGTACTGTGTATATTTATTATGTATATATAAATAAACACATGCATGTATATATTTGGAAAATATTTACGTGTATATATTTATATAATTTATATTAGATATATAAAAATATTTAATATAGAAACAACATTTTTCTTAAATATAAACTGTACATGTGTGTGTGTGAATTTATATATACATAATAAATGTACAGAGTACACACACATATTATGTAAACAAAAACTGTTATTTTGGGAGCGATTAATCGTTTTGACAGCACTAGCCCAAACTGATCAGAATAGAATGGAGAATCGAATTTAAACAAGTTCGGATTAAAACCCAGACCTAATAAATAAACCAATGTGGGTTGCAGTCCTGACACTCCTGCAGGTTTCCTACTGATGCAAACAGGCTGCAAACACTAGATTAAAGTGCTTAAGCCATTACACTTGTTTGTTTTTCACTTCTTGGTGACATCTGTTGGTCTCAGGTAAACGGAATCACACCGGTTGCATGGAAAACGAGGCACAAGACCAGCAAACCATACTCTCGTCTTTGTGGTAGAACAGCTGCTGCGATCAAGCTCGAATACCCCGGGCAAAAACAGCAATCTGGCTTCTGTTTGTTGAAAATGGCGTGGGACATCGGTAATCACGTGATGCGGAATCTGAACATACACCATTCTTTTTCACTGGCACTGAGCATAATCTTAAGAGTTAAACTGAACAAGGTGCAGACCTCTGAGGTGGCCTTCTGAGACCATTTCCTCACTTGGATGCAAAGTGCAGAAGTGATTTTATTATTTATTCATAACATCATCAAGATGCCAGTTCTCCTAAAAACAGCAGTGGGAAAATATATAGGTAAGCTGCCAAGACATGCAAATTAACCTCATTCCTCCCACAGGGATCTGCAATGATGTTTTGCAGAGCTGCGCATCCACCACAGCCCCATATTAGTAATCCACTGACTTCTTCCACTTAACTTCAGCCAGTGAGGGCAAACATTAAATCGTGTTGCAGTATGTCGAAATTAGATGCCAAAAGCAGCAGGGAGGCAGAACACAGGTCTCACAGGTTGAGACTTGATGGAGAGCTCTGAGCTGGGACTCTTTTGGAAGAAACAGGTCCATGGTGCAAGATCAGATTTTGCCTCAGGGTCAACCATGTTGTGAATATACACAGTATTCATCAATTCTTGATTACAGTACCACGTTAACACAAGTAACAAATAAATCTGAATTAGTGACAGAAACTGTCAATATGGACTCACTTTGCACACCCATCGAAACATATCCATTGCTATAGATGTTTAGGAAATGCTGCAGGAAAAAATTACTTCAAGGAGTCTTTTGCTCTATGAGGCCATTGCGCACTGACATAGAAAACATGACCAAATCTTATAAAATGTAAAATTTGGTTATTTGATTAGTAAATACATAAATCTATTTAAAGTTGCAACAAGCTAAAAGGCCAAAGGTGGAAGGTCATAAGGTTCTTCACATATGGGTCAATAATAAAGCAATGTAACACTAACAAAAAAAATGGAATATATGTTTTATATATATATATATATATATATATATATATATATATATATATATATATATATATATATATATATATATATAAAACCTGGAAAAAAATGCGTTTGATTTAAGTAGTCTTGGCAATGTAATAATTTTTTTTCTTTTTTTTTTTTTCTCTTGTAAACTAATCAAAAATACCTGAAGCCAACAGAAACGTGAAATATTTCGTATGGAAACCTGTCACGAGGAAATTCTGCATCCTGTTTGTGCGCTTATTTTTTGTACTTCAGCTCATGGATTACGAGGTTGTGTGTCAAAACCTTAAGAGCTGCCTATATAGATCGCGTTTTTGGGCATCATTGGCACGCGCACCATTTCGGGCATCCTCGGATCGCGTCTATGACGCCCAAAAACGCTGTCTAGGTAGACAGCTCACTAGATTTTGACACACAGCTCGTGTATTGTCTCGAGTGAACTACAAAAATTCAGTTCCACTACCGTCCTGAACAGCTGCTTTATAGCAAATGACCACAGTGTGCATCACCACAGCAATACCGAGAGCAAACTGCCTGTTCTTTTATTCCACATCTGGGCATCCAGTACAATGCATTAAGTTACTATCAAGCAGTTCAGCAACTTTTCCACATCGCGATGAATCAGATCAGAGGTTAAATTGAAGAACTTACCGGTACAGACATCTTGAGCTCCTTCTCTCAATCCACTACAAAGCTGATGCTGATATTAACGGACCAGTTTCTTCCCCTCTAACGGTTTTTCAGCAGAAAACATCAATTTGTGTTGTTAGGCGTCTCTCAGAGTCCTTCTATTCCATGTTGTCTGTAGTAAGGGTGCAATCCGCTTCTCGATGGGGTGAGAAGTTTGATGTGAATGTTTCAGATGTGTCTCCGCTCCACCTCGCACGGGCAGCGCTGCGCAGTTTCAGTCCTCCTCTCCAGAGAGCTGCTGTTGGGCTACTAATAAAATGGCTGTGTTTGAATTAAAACGCTTCTCTTCTTCACTCGTTTCTTTCCGTACAGTAAGGAATGACCTGGCTTGTGTTTGTCTGTATTGCAGTGGCGTACACCGACACTTCATAGCACAGCGAACCAGCACGCTGCTCACTCGCTCGCGCTCTCCCCCTATGATGGAATCATCAAGTTCTGTTTAAAGGGATAGTCTCCTGTTACCTCTGTGTGGATAAACACGGCATGGATTATATTATACGCTGTGAACGGTATAACGCGTGTTTACATTCGCTGCGTTTATGCCAATTTCGTGCTACTGTGCGATTTAATGTTCTTTAATGTCCCCTGTCTCACTGAAAAAAGAATTTTCGTGCCTTACAAAAAATATTTTGTTGTAAAAGAGAATACTCGGCATACATGGCAACTATAATTCAGTTTACGACAAAAATCTGTTCACATTCAAACATTCAACCCCAAACTAGTATACTTGGTATATGTATACAGTGTGCTTGATGTAAATTTAATAATCATTATGGGCCTTGAGATTTTTTTTCCCCACACTAAACAGTTGGTGCACAAGGCCGCAACAGAGGCTTGGGCCCTTGTTTCACAGTCAAAAAAGAGATGTAGGAGATGGAAAAACAAGGATAAACAACTCTAGATGCAACAACAATAGACGCCCATATTGACGAGCAATTGTGTTCTGCCGAGAAATAGTGAAAACACTAGAAAAGGAAGCTTTATAGTGTGCATGTGTCAAATGATGACTATGCATTTGGCTGTACATGCATGTTTGTGTCAAAACTAAAGTATACTTTTGACTTTAGTAATTAATTAATTGAGCAAACCAGGGAGCGGAATGCTGAACGTCCATTGGTACTGTAAAAAAAAAAAAAATCATAATTAGAATTTAGCTACGAATCAGCAATGCAAACTAGGATCGAAATTTTTCTATTGACAATGAATGATGCTTTGTTGCTCAAAACGCTGTGACTGCGAAAGCCCCTTTATTGTAGCTATAATAAAAAATGCGTTTACTTGGTATCAAATGGAAAATGTCAGAAATATTCTAAAAGCCCCATTCACACCGTCAACAACAAAGAAACATGTGATTCACTGAGATCATAACATACAAAATTAGTCATTCTCCCCAACACAGTAGCTGGCAGGTTTACTTGAGCTTCACTGTCTTCAAGTCACTTCACATTTGCATAAAGTTTTTCTCAGCTTTGTCGAGTCACCAGACATGCCCACATATAGTCACTAACAGTCACTCATGTTGCGAAAATCCAGCTCTCAGTGAAAATGAATGAGCTCAGGCCACATTGTTGCATATAAAGTCACTGGCCGTGTGAATGAGGCTTTATACTAAAAATGTATAATTCATTGCTTTTGAAATACACTAGGCTATTACATTCAACAAACACTTTCATTATTTAAAAATCAACACCAGAAACACCCAAAAAGGTGTTGTGGCTGCATATCCAGTTTTCAATTATGTTAAAGGTAACAAACGAATTTAACAATTCCCCTAAGATGCTCCTTAGAGATATTGAGCAATTAAATAACATCTATTCAATGAGCAAACCTTTAACACAAGACAAAGCTATAACATAAACTATATTTTCACTCAACATCATAGCAATGGATGATGTAGACTGTTTGGTTTAAAAAATAACTAATTATGTTTAATTTTCTTTTTAACTTAGTGATTTCTAGTTTTTATGGCATCCCGAGGCATTTGCTGAAAATTGCTTGGAAACTACCATATCTGCAGAAACACAATCTCTTTGACAACAAAAATATATAGTATAAATTTAATATAAAAAGTAGCAATTACCCACTAAAATGATGAAACTGGCTGCAAACATTCTAGCATTTGAAGGAAAAACCATTAATAACACAGACTGGCCAAAAGATGCTGATACCAACAAAATGTTTGGCCTTTCAAATTAGCTGATGCTAGATGATATTGGGGTTGGGGTTACAAACAAAGATTAAGCACATCTTCAAAAAAGGTTTAACACCAAAAATCAGCGATAATACAGCCAGCCTCTCATCTACAATGAAAATCCCTTTAAGGAAAAAACTGTGCGTTATTTGGCAGACAGCAGATAGAAGTGTGTGTTGTGGAGGATGATTAGTTTATTCACTGACAGCTATGCCATGAGCACTGTGAATGGCTTTTAATTATACAGGGCAGCTGCGTGAAAAAAGTCAAAGGTCCTCTTCTTATCTTCAAATGTCTGTTAAATTGGTGTCATGGCACTGCCTCCCTTCATCTGCCAACATTGGCTGTTGAAAGAGCTAAAATACAGGAAAGAAGACCTTCAGAAGGAAATCTTTTTGGTGGGCTGCCAAACCAGTTCACTGTTACAAGGCTGAATTTACTGCAAAGATGGAGAAAAAAACACTCTCTTATGGTCTGCAATTGGATATTGGCCACTAAGGCGGCCTGTACGGAATCTGCGTGGGCAGAATTGCAGATTTGGAACACCCCTCATTCATCAAGTTCTATACTGTACATCCGACACATGTTTTTGTTTATTAAATATTTAGGGTAAACTGATGCTTTCAGGTATCACTATGGTAGTCTCAGCTCTTTTTCAACACATTTTACCCATATTTCATTCCATTTTGCAAGATTCCACTTATTTTTTCCTGCAGATTCCAAAAAGACAAGAATGTTTATCAAGAAACAAGGGTGCCATTAAAAAGTGCACCACATTGTACTAACCTTAAATGCAAACCAGCTTGTTCAGCAGGCAATGCATTGAAAATGTAAGAAGAAATCATTTTATTGTAGCTTACACATTGGGAGTTGTAAATACCCAGCAGTGCTTTAAAGCTCCTCTCAACTCTAGCGACCTGGAGGTAAGAGGCATTTGGAACATTTTAGCCAGCTGTTATTTTAGGTTCTCATCACAGTGATTGTTTATAATTGTCCTCTCAACAGCTCTGTCTATTTTTAAGGTTTCTGCCCCTGTTTGAAGTCATGCACTTGGTGACAGACAGATACACATGCCTGGAGGTGAAGTTTGAGCTATATATACGCTACAGGAATTCCGAGAGGACACCTAAGGCCCTGTTGCTCCATAAAGGTCTTTTTATATAGGACACTGCTAAGGGTCTACACCTCTATCACAGTATTGGATCTGTGGACTGCTTGCCTGACTCTATACATAGTGCATTCTAAGTTAATAACTGACAGTTTGTTACTGTGAAATCGCTCAAGAAATGTACCCAAGAAGTAAAATAAGATAAGAGGAAATAGAGAGGGGAAATGCAAGTATAAAATGACAGGAAAGGAAAAAGCCTTGTGAAGTGGAAGTCAAAGTTAATGATAATGGCGGAGACAATTGCAAAGGGAAAATCAGACTCGTGTCATCAACATCTCTAAGTGTAATGCAAGATGAAAGCGATGGAAAAACTCAAAAAGTGACAGAAGAAAAGGGATGAAGGCATTATTTAGGAGCTAACAGCAGTGTTCAGACCCAAGAGAGAAAGTAAAATCAGGAGAGGACAGGTGCATTTGAATAAAGATGAGGACGATAGGCTCCTCTCCACTCCTGAATACCACACACTTACCATCGACTTTGAGTGGACGGGGGAGGACATGAATAAAAATGAGTGTGGCTACCTCACTATACTCCCACTATGCCTTCACATGGAAAGGGTGATATGCATTACGTGCATGTTTAAAGGATTAGTTCACTCAAAAATGAAAATTCAGTCATCATACTCATCCTCATGCTGGTCTAAACCAGGGACTTTAAAGCTCCAAAAAGGACACAAAAGCATCATAAAATTGTTCATGAATCTGAATTCTCTCACAAAGCACAACGAGAACTCGGATGAAAGATAGCCCACCCCAAAAAAAAAAAAAAAAAAAAAGTAGTTCTGTCATCATTTACTCAACCTCATGTGAGTTACGACAAATGTCACTATGTCTCACCCTCATGTCTATGTTTTGTCCATGTTGTTTGGTTACCAACATTCTTCAAAATTTCATTTATGTTCCACAGAAGTAAATAAATGACAGAATTTTAATTTAGGGATGAACGGTTTCTTTAAGAGTACAGCTATGCATGGAGTACCTGCAAATGCCATGTACGCTGTGATATGATTGTTTCTGTGTGCTCATGTAGGCACATTTATTTATTTCTGCCTGTACCAGTTTATTGGTGTGAAACGCAAAAAGCTCACAGTGCTCACATTGATTAAGTGAGGGAATTATGCCAGTATCATTCAAATTCCCACCTGCAGAGTCTGATGCGTGCACAGGACAACATCAGAGCACAGAACAGCTACTCATCTCCATTTGGGAAATAAGCAATGCAGCAGTGAGGCAGGGGACTACTGTGGGGGTCAGCCATTACAGAAATCTGGAGAGATGCGTGGAACATGCCAAACATCCTTCTAAATGGTAGTCGAGCAGCAGGAAATGGCAGTAAACAAACTTTGTGCCCACACAGGCCTACGCACAGGGAGAGGGAAGATTGGATTATGTAAACAAGACCATTATCTTCAAGTGAAAGGATGAACAAGTTACCGCCCATGCTATAAAAAGACCCAACGTGGTTTTTCAGGAAAAATAAATTAACAATTGACACATCAAAAACAAACAGTACTGCAATTTATACTGAAAAACGTTTACTTATTGATACTGCTCATATTGCTTGTCACATTATGTTTTTAATGTTTTAAATGAAAAAAAAGTGATGCATTAATGCATTAACTCATCCCATTTGTGGTGCATACCTCAAATCGAGCAAGAGAGGTGTGCTATTACTTTTCTATGCTATATGACTTACCATTTTGCCTGGAGGATGATAAAATGAGTGCAAAAACCTCAGACACTGAATGTAAAAAGACACCGAGCCATATCCAGAGATGAGAATATCAGAAAGATTAAAGCATTCGCTTTTGGGATTGAGCAATCACCCATAACACCCTCGCAACTGCTTAGCAATGCACTAAAAACCACTCAAAACACCTTTTTATATGGTCAAGCAGCACTCACATTTTTTAAAATGATGAAATTCTGCAACTACAGGACTTTCATTGTCAGAAAAAGATCTCACAGATTATTATAGTTTTGAAAAGGGGAAGGATTCATGCATGCACGACTCACTACAGTGATTCAGAGATACGTGACTTAAACCCTGCTGATCCCTATCCTAGATGGTATTTCAAAAAAAAAAAAAAAAAAACAGACAGTGGTGGGGTTGGAGCTTCAAGTGTCGGGGGGGGCATAAGCTGGAAAGAGGGATGAGGAAGAGGAAAGCCATAAGAGGTGGAGCCATTAATTAGCAGGTCAAAATAATTAACAGCAAGACACGGTTCATTTAAAAAAATGTGTCCAAACCCAAGGACATGATTTATTTCTGTCAGTGAAACACGATTAAAATGAGGGCGGGTAATTACCATACAACCAGTCTTCGCAAAATAAATTCTCAAGACAGTAATAAATACACATGGGAAAAACAAAAACAACTGCGCACTTCCATTTTACCATCAAATAAAAGAATATACCTGACTGCCTGTGTTTAAAGAGCATTACTATAGGACGTTTACATTTACAAAAAATCCTCACTGTCAGAACAAAGATGTGAATTATGCTAAATAATTCAATTTAATCTGTCCATCTTAATGAGGTTTTCTTTCCCATTAATGTCACTCTTATTGAATGGTTAGGATGTACTTCAGTGGTTTTTGAGGAATTGCTTGAAGTCCTTGAGAAGAAAGACATCTTGAGCTGTTCCTCTTTCATAGTAAAGAAGCCCTGATAAACGTGGACATGCAATATTGGACAAAAGAAGAGAAGAAGAAAAAAAAAGACAATATGGGAGCTGTACATTGGATTATGAAGGCAGACCAGTTTTTGTTTTGGGGGGCTACAGGCCATTCCACCTATATGACAAAGAAAACCGAGAGTGTATGCAGGGTGTGTGTGAATATGGGACAGTCTGTGTTTTGATCAGTGAATGTGTCTGCTCTCTCCTCTTGTCACCGTTTCATGTTGCTCAGACGCACACTCTTCTCCAACTCAAACTGCCGGTGGTCCACTCGCTCTAGGAAGTTCTTTCGCTCCACGTACCTACAAACACAGAAAGCAGAGACAGTGAGGACACTGAGATAATAGTGGAGGAAAGGACACGTAAACAAGCCCTCAGCAAGAATAACAGTGACACAAACCCTGGGTCTTGCTGTTTCTTGTGTCTGTGTGAGTTCAATGACTGCATACACTGAATATCATCTTTTTGCAACTGTTATACACTGCATCTCCAGTGATGCTTTTCTAATGCTTCTTTCAGTGCTTTTGTTGCTGTTTCCCATTGTGTCTTGGAACGAAGCACAACGGCGGTGAGTGGGGACAGTGGGGTGTTGGTAAATGTCAGCACTCCGGTGGTAAAGTGTTTTCAAGCACATATTTGTTTCTTTTTTTAGGCATGCTGGCTTCACGATGCTATTACCTGTCACAAGTGGTTTGCAATTGCGGAGAGCCACAGAATTTCAGATTTTGGATGTTTTCCTTTTCTGACATACGGGTTTTGAAATATTTACTCACCCTAATGTTGATCCAAACCTGCATGACTTTAATTCTTCTGCAGAACACAAAAGAAGATATTTTTAAGAACATTTCTGTTTTTGTCCATGCAATGAAAGTCGATGGGGTCCAAATTCATTTAAAAAAAAAAAAAAAAAAAACACTGAGATGTTTTTTTTTTTTTTTTTAAATACCTTCTTTTGTGTTCCACAGAGGAAGGAAGTCACATAGGTTAGTTATTTTGCGTAAGGCAAGCTCAAATGATCAAAGGCCAGAATTTGTCTCAGACAACATAATAGTGGCTTTAGTGAACCTGTATCCATTAGATGTCGGAGGTTATAGGTGCATGTATTCAGCCTCCCTGTTTATTGTCATTACAAGACTCGCTGGTACTCAAGAGTAAGAGCAGATGCTGAGGACAAAGAAAATAAAATGGCCCTTTCAGGCTGACATCATCTGGTTTTGTGGTTTTCCTCATAATAGTCTGAGTTCAGGTTCAGGGAGCTGGCTGATGATCAGCAGAGAAGGGCATCTCCTACACAAAGCTTTATGTGAGGTCTAAATGAATTGTTGTGTAGAGCACTGTGCACACTAGGAAAACACTTGGAGCAGCTGCAGCGCAGACATGTGAGGCTATAGAGCAAAGACTGAACATTTTATTAGATATCACATCACGCCCCTGCCAATGATGAAAAGAAGACAGAGAGCAAAAACTGATTGCCTGTGTCTTGTCTGATGGGATCCCTGTGAAAAACACACACAAACACCCACATACTCACAAACACAATCTGTTTTGAGCAACACAGTGGGTTTAAATGCCTCATATCATGCTTTTGTTTTTTACAGTTGGCATGAAATGTAATTTTACAAATTTTTAAATGCTATTTACCTTTTTATGGATGATTCCATGCACATTCATTTTCTTTCTTTATTTAGTCATTTTTCATTAGTTTGATTTAATATTTCTATTCAGCTGTAATTTATTTTTATTTCAGTTTTAGTAAAGTTCACTTAAATCCAAACATTGTACCCTTACAGTACATACATCTGCCACTACATTTTGAGTGCACCAACCGATGGATTGAAGTCCTCACCCTACATATTTTCTTTCTAGATATTCTTTGCCCTCAAATGTATATCGCAATACACAAAAAAAGAGATGTTGATACTTCAGTTTCACTGATGCTTTAATTCTTCTTTTTTCCTCCATGGTACTTAATAGACAATATTCATGGTCAATTTTTGGCATCAAAAATTTCCCTTGTCTCTGATTTTTACCATTACACTGGTCTTTTTTTCCTGCTCTGCCTATGTAAATGCCCTTTTTGCATATGAAATAGGAAAGCAATTTGCTGCGCTTACACATGGGGTAAAGGTTTGCTGCTGGGTCCAATAAAGCTTGTGCTGCCCCTTTTTTTAATGCCAGCTTTTTTGAAAAGAAAATGCATTGTGCAATTACACTGCGGCAGGTTTACATAATCAAAAGTGAACTGTGTTAAAGTGAAATTATCAGGGACTCATTGGGAGGATCTGCAGAGAAGTAGGTGCTACACACAGCCAGGAACAGCACAGGATTTTCCACATTTTACTCTTATCGTTTGTCCGTCTAGGAATAACAGTATGTTTCCTATTATGTTTCTAAACACAGAACAGCCATCTTTGAAAATTAAGGTAATTTTGTTGGAAGTTTTGCATTCTAAAAAATACAATATACCATTCAACAGCACACTAAATTCTTTTTAAATTAAGGAACAGCTCATTTTTCATGATATGACCCATTTAAAGCTATTTTAGTTTTTTGTTTACCTAGTTAAATTCTGTAAACACATCCCGCCTGCAGCATTTGAAGATCACAATCTGTCACATGTCCGCTCCGTTCCCCCTAAATCCCAGCAGAGGGTCACTCTCCCCAGTGTCTCAATCCCAGGATGCTCTGGAAGCTCTGATGCCCAACCAACCATTTGCCTCCAGAGACTTGAGGCCCTAGGTTTACCAATTGTGTTAGCTCTGACAGATCTGGGTGCATTTGTTGTCCTACATTTTGTGAAAAAATAATAAGATCTTCAACCATCAGTCTCACACTGAAAACAGCCCTTACACTCCTGTGGGCATACAGTTTGGCCTAGCGGCCTGTGCACTATGCTATTCCTCCACACCCTTCAGCGATCCTCCTCTTAAACCACAACCCTCTCAGAGAAACAGAAATATGGAAACAGTGGCAGACCATAATTTTGTCTGCTATATTTTTAAACCCCCAGGCTAGGTTTTTAATTTAGTAACTGTTCCACTCCCTACAACCGTCTGATAGAGAACTAACAGTTCTTTTCATCCATATATTAAAAATGAGGAGCATTAGGGCCTTTTAGGAAAGCCAGAGCATCAGTGCTGAGTGTGCAGTGAAATTTAAATGGATAGTTTACCCAAAAATGTAAAGTCTGTCATCATTTAATCACTTATTGCAAACCTGAGAAGAATGAATGTTTTCTGTTTTGCCCATATAATGAAATTCAGTAGGGTCCAAAACAACAATCACTGTACGAATGGAAAAAAATAGTAAATGATCATAAAATTTTAAGTTTTGGCTGAACTAGTTCTTTAACTTGCATAGTAAGGGAGTAAAACAGAATGCCAACTGGATGCACAAATTATGTCATTATATATCACCATCTCCTCAGGACAAGATCCAAGTTTCTCCTCCCTCATCTCCCTGCTTGTTTTTACACCAAATGCATCTTGGGAGTGGGGTAACGTCGCACAAATGTGGCACTGCATTACCCCAGAGGACTGTAGGATGGGTAACTATGGTGACAGGGCTAGTTTACAGGAGTATTCAAAACTCAGAGGAAAGCAAGACAACAACTAAGTTGATGTACTACTGAGATAACCTACAGCCACAGCTGTGGCACGAAACCCAAGAGACCTCACCTCCTGAAACAAACCCATCGGTGTGCATTCACGAAAAGTTTGACGGGAAACAAATGTTCCACCAAAAGATTTCACTTCCTCCTAAACTCACTATGAATGAAATCTAATCATGACCGTGGAGTGGAAAGACACAAACTGTGTGTGTGTGGATCTCAATTATGGTCTTGTTTCATTTCCAAAGCCTTTTGAAAGTCTAAAAACTGATCTGTAGATTACTAGCACTACAGTCGGTCCTGACAGGGTAAGTATACTTAATCTATGAGCTTTATTTTCAATCGCTTAAACATAATAATTTGTATCATAATGTTGTAATTTGCCAGAAAAGACCATGTATTTAGGTTTGTGGTAGCAACCCTGGAGACAGGCAAAAATTACCTCGCTATGTAAAGAAACCATCCATACAGAGTATGGTTCACTCTCTTTCATCTCTATATGCACTTAGTCTCCATTACAGCAGGTGTAAGCCTTTTCACTGTTGACTGTTAGTTATTAATTATATATTTGAGATGAATGAGGTATGTTGAAGGAATCGATAAAGGGGTATGTCTCCTACTAAAATGAAAACCTCTGTCAGAAACCCCATCCTTAATATTAGGGAAAGGAGGGTGAGAACAGCATTTCTAATCCTGCATTTATAATGTGACTTTACTCTTGCATCTTTTATTTATTACTACGGTGGAATGAAAAAAGGAAGGCCTATTCATGTGTTCAGAATTGCACATGTGCTTGTGTAGAAGAGATGTGGGCTAGAATGTCCCACACACTTCTGATTGGTCAATTAGGAGTCAGCCAAAACTATACTAATATACAAAGGCGTTCAAAAGAGTCCACTTGTGACAAAGCTTCAAATTTGCATTTTTCTCATTTAAAACAGCTTTTTCCATTATATGTTTTTTTTTTTCTTAAAAGGGATTTGGCAAAAAGTTTTATCCAAAAAATGTTCTCCAGCATGATGAGCATCTTGAGCTTTAATCGAAGAAGAAGTATGAGTATCTACACAAAGTAATTGAGTAGTGACCCGGAAATAGTGCAGAATCATAAATACCTATTAAACATTTTATGTCATAATGTTTCTCGGGTTGTAAATCCCACTAAGCTACACCCTGTTTCAATTCCAGCTCAAACGAGAACCATGATGAAACTGCTGTAATAAAAGTGAGAAGTCAATACTGCAGTATTTCATTCACTTCCTGTAAACTGTACTTTAAAATTTTTGACCGTGGTTAAGTTTTTGGTACAGCATTGCATCATCAGCTTTTGAGTAAAGTCCTATTCTTCATCTCTTTCTCCTCAAGATAGCCATCAATGCCAAGATAAGCAGGTTTAAATGAAGTGCCATTGGCTTAGCTCCCACTCCATTCATTCTGCTGATCTACTGAATACTGATCCTAGACCAGTCTAGAGGGCAATGGTAATCTCAATTTTACAAAGAGCTTCTTCATTCCATCAGCAATTACAAAGATGACACAGAGAGCGTGCAACATGACAGTAATTAAATCATTTTAATTAAAACATACTGTTGGCAAACATATAATGAGAAATGGAAACACTTTAGTGTTTAATATTAACTAGTTGCTTATTAGCATGCCTATTATTAACACATTGGCTGTTTATTAGTACTTATAAAGCACATATTCTGCATGACCATATTCTACATCCCTAATCCTAAACAATACCTAAACTTAACAACTAGCTAACTATTAATAAGCAGCAAATTAGGAGTTTGAGGCAAAAGTCGGAGTTAATGGTTTGTTAATAGCAAGAATTGAACCTTAAAATAAAATGGGACCCGAGAAATATACAGCAAGATGTTAGCAGTGCACTAACAATAATTCAAGAAAAATCTGACCTAATCAGAATCAACAATGTTGGTGAATGAACTGTAAAAGCTGAAGCTGAACTCCAGTAAAACTGAAAACACTTTACAAGTGGGTCAATTAGCTTATCCAAATGCATCGACTAAAATTAGATATCATTTTTTTTTCTAAGTAAAACTGACTAAAATGAATGAATATGACAAGCCAAAATATTGAGTCAATTTAAAAAACATGTTTTTGTCAAAACCCTGACTAAAACAATTGATCAAAAAAGATCATGAGGTTTTACACAATGTGACCCTGGACCACAAAACCAGTCATAAGTGTCAATTTTTCAAAATTGAGATTTATACATCATCAAAAAGCTGAATAAATAAGCGTTCCATTGATGTATGGTTTGTTAGGATCGGATAATATTTGGCCGAGATACAACTATTTGAAAATCTGGAATCTGAGGATGCAAAAAAATCAAAATACTGAGAAAATCACCTTTAAAGTTGTCCAAATTAAGTTCTTAGCACTGCATATTACTAATCAGAAATTATGTTTTGATATATTTACAGTAGGAAATTTACAAAAAATCTTCATGGAATATGATCTTTACTTAATATTCTAATGATTTTTGACATAAAAGAAAAATCAATAATTCTGACCCATACAATGTATTTTTGGCTATTGCTAAAAATATACCCCAGCGACTTAAGACTGGTTTTGTGGTCCAGGGTCACAAATGTGTGTAGCTTGAGTGTGTTTTGAATTTAAAAAAGTGAATTAAAAACTGTCACAAGTATACTCATTTAAACTTTTTTGTATTGTATATTTCTTCATGTAGTTCATCCCCAGGCAACCAATCAGATGCCAATCTGAGGCCATTTTGAGGCCACGCATTTAACACCCACATCTCTCCTACACATGTACGTATGCAGAAAGATATTTTGACAGAGAAACAGAAAGGATGACTCATAATTTGGCCAGAACATAATCTACTTTTTTGTACTCACTACAAATTTCTCGAAATGCTCATCCCTAGTCCTAAAGGCCGGTACACACCAAGACTTCAAAGAACTAGCGACGACGAAAGCCGACGGTGTTGTCGCCTCGCGTCGGCAGCGTCGGACAAAAAAGCTGCACGTGAATACACCGCACAGACTTCAGCCGACTGCAAACTAAACACGTGCGTTCTGCGCCTGCGTAGTTAGCTGTCTATATCAGCAGCTATCAATAGTAAATATTCCTCATTCAAACGGAGAAACCGAAACAAAGATGTGCGAGATAAACGCAGACGTAAACAAAGCAGTGCTTGCTTACCATTTTGAATATCAGTTAACTTGATAACTTTCTTCATTTTAAGCGGCTCATGTTGTTATGATAATATTCACATATTCGAATGATTGGGTAAGATCACATAACATTAGAACAGTCTTCTGTTCATTCTGTCTCATTCGCGAAACTATATATCCAATCAGACTTCTCACTTTCCCCGACGGTCCCGACGCCGATTCAACATGTTGAATCGGGCAAAGTCCCTCCGACGTGTGGAACACACCAAACACACTAGCCCGACAGATGCGCGCCAACGGCCCGATGAGCCGAGCCGGTGTGTGCCGGCCATAAGAGTAACTGCAAAGGTCAGAATGTTAATCAAATGCATGCGTAGCATATGGTTTTACCCCAAATACATTCATTTTACTATCCAGTTAACATCAGTGCATAATTAATGAATTGTAATATATTATAAAAATTGCACCGAAATACAATACGCCAGCACACTGTGGCTTTAAGCACTTAAGACACTTAATGATATTTATTCAGCTCTGATAAAAATCTCAGAAGCTAGTGTGAGACACTAATGGGAGATAATATGAGATGATGTGTTTGTCTGGGTCACTAATGAGGCTTAAACATACCCTTCTTTGCCTCGATTATGGATTGCCAGCTCGTCTGAAATGCCCTCCTCTGTTTTAAAGGCATCCCAGTCCATCTTAGACTTCTCCAAAGTGCTCATCTTCTGCTTTTTGGCCCCGATGCGATTCAGGATGCTCCCCATGCCCGCTGGCCTCTTCGCACTAGAGGAAGGAAGATCATAAAAGATATTTTGGATCAGGAATTTTTTTAAATATTAAAATTGGCTGTTCTAACTGAGAGGGGCTAAAAACAAGCTCCAGTGACATTTTTGTTGGATTTCAAAGTGGAAACACATAATCTGCATCAAAGTAATTTTGTTCAAAAATGCAGGAAGACAGACAAAAGAACAGAGTAAAAAATATTTCAAATATTTGATCCAAAGTGGAAGGAGAGGCAATCTTATGCTTGTACGTTTCTCGCAACATGCTGCCGGAACAAAGATGTGTTTTGAACATTACCAAAGTCATCTTGACACTGAGGTTGCGCTTGGCTGCAGTAATGAAATGTTAAACGATCTGTGGAATGAAAGAGATGAAGAGTCCAGACCAGCGGCCCTCCCTCTTGTATGTGGGTGTAAAATGAATGCTATGAACTTGTATTACTTGACTGCAGGGTAAAAAGACTTCATTAATTTCTTAATGAACTGCAAGTTGCAGTTTCCTCACTGTGATCGAGTCAATTTAGCAGGACTTGTGTGTTCAACACACGGTGTGCACGTGCACACAGAGGAATGAGGCGACCCACAAACAGACACACATGACTAATGTCTAAAGGTCTGACAAAATGCATCTGCCATCAGTGCAAAAACTGTCAACATTATTCAAGGAGAAAAACAGGGAGGTGGAAATGCAAGATGAAAAAATGGAAACAAAAAAGAACGTTTTAACATCTGCGAGTACACAATTACTCTTTCTTTGTTAAGAATGTTTTCTGGTCTGGTCACATTCATCCATAAGTAAGTAAAAATGTAAATATATATTTTTTTGTATATTATATTATTATATTTTTCCAATGTTTTATATATACACATACATATAATTATTTTAATTTATTATATATCTTTATATAAAATATTGGATTGCTAGCTGGACAACTGCATGTACTGTATGTATGTATGCACACCTGCAAATTGAAACATGTCAAATGAAGCCCATGATTACATGCATCTATGTGCCAGCTGTTTCATTGCAGTGTGGTTCCCACAATAGTCACAGTCTTGCCAGACAACACAGACAAAAAATAATGTTGGGGTGCAAAAAAGGCAGCAAAAAGTAAAAATCAATAATGGTAAAATCAATACTGTAATTATATTCCCTCCGTTACAGCTGCATCCACAAACACATTTCATAAGAGGAAAGCTCACCTGACTGCTGCACGACTGAAACCTTACTAAAGTCACATGGAAAACAACCACAAAGATTTTCATATGAACAATTCAGTCATATGAAATCATTCACAGGCAGACAGTAGCACGTTGGCCTTTCCATTTAAAAATGAGAATTGAAGAATAACTCATTTAAAACTGTTGCAAAGCAGTAGCCCTGCGCACAGTGGAATCTTACTGGTTAAAAGTTCTAAAAGAGAATGGTTAAAATAGAATAAAATTGTTTAATAAAGTCATTATTTTTGTTTTCTTTGCACACAAACATTATTCTCATAGCTTCATAAAATTACGGTCGTCACATGGACTATTATACTTTACTGGGCCTTGAACATATCAGTTACGTTGCCGTCTATGCAGGGTCGGAAAGCTCTCGGAGTTCATCAAAAATATCTTAATTTGGGTTCCGAAGATGAACGAAGGTCTTACGGGTTTTGAAACGACATGAAGGGGAGTAACTAATGACAGAATTTTCATTTTTGGGTGAACTATCCCTTTAACAAACTGAACCTTATTGTAAAGTATTCTACAGTTTAACACACAACTGAACTGAACTGACTCAATCTGGTTTGTGAAGCGAGACAAGAAACAACAAAAGGGAGACGATGATGATTGTGAAAGTGTTACCTGCAGTTTAACAGCTTACTCAACAGAACCAGTACATACACACAGAGAGGAACCGGAACACTGCTTAAACCCATCCTGACAGGGAATCAATATACAATCAGGGCTCAACTGATAGTCAATCCTGTGTGCCATGCGGCAGCGTCGATGTGAGAGGGGAACGTTGGGCTGGGAGCCAGACCACAGCACACAACGCTGGGGCAGAATGCTAAAAGCAGAGCCAAGGTGACTGTATCCTGCCTCATCAACCATAGAGCTTAAACTGAGAGAGGTGTATGTATCTTTTACATCACAGGCTAATAAAATACAGCATAATGGGTTATACGCCAATGTGGGCACCTAAAAGTCAACCAAATTGGAATTAAAGAGATAGTTCACCCGAAAATGAAAATTCTGCCATTAATTACTCACCATCACGTCGTTCTAAACCCGTAAGACCATCGTTCATCTTCGGAACACAAATGAAGATATTTTTGATGAAATCGGAGATCTTTCTGGCCCTGCATAGACAGCAATGCTACTGACACGTTTAAGGCCCAGAAAGGTAGTAAGAACATCATTAAAATAGTCCATGTGACATCAGTGGTTCAACAGTAATTTTATGAAGCTACGAGAATACTTTTTGTGTGCAAAGAAAAAAAAAAAAAAAACAACTTTATTCAACAATTCTTCTCTTCCGCTCCACCCTAGGCACCAGTATGGAGAGTATCAAAATTTAATCAAAAATATCTTAATTTGTGTTCCGAAGATGAACAAAGGTCTTGTAAGTAATTAATGACAGGGTGAGTAATTAATGAAAGAATTTTCATTTTTGGGTGAAATCTCTCTTCAAAACCTAAAGGGAAACAGGATGTACAGGGTAAAACATTAGCCCAGAAGACTGTGAATTCAGTTGTTTATTTGCTGTCAGAGTTCTCCCATGACTGAAGTCTTTTTACCATCTCATTTAAAGGCACACACAGAGTCAATGTGTCCCAGCACTCTGTGTAGGGGGAGGAAAAGGCTGGAACATCCTATTCTAACTCCTTTCAAGACAGGAAGTAGATCCCCCCACCTCATTATGTCAGTTTATGTCATTGTAAGTTCACAGGGCTGCTCATAAACTCAGAATCGACCCGCAGTTGGTTGACAAGTCTTTCCATCTCTTCTGTGAGTAATTACAGCCTTTGTGCCATCATAAGAGAAGACACAACAGGGCATCATGGGAGACGGACGACAGCTAACCCTGAATGCTTCATCTCCATTATCTCAGTAGCCTGCTTGCTCGGACTGATCTAATGGTCTTTTGCCGCCTGAGGCATGAACGCTGGCCTAGTTGTAGACCAGCTATTTACGAGAACGTACAGGCGTGGGCCTGGGAACCACAGCTATAAACCCAGTGCACACGTCCTCCGTAAGACCCTGTCGCAGTATAGCTGACCCACATTCTGTCCGACAGCCGGAAGCTGGAAGAACAGCCAGAGGAGAGACCGTGGGGTAACTCGATACACATCAAATCACAAAACGTTCACACGCACATACTCTATGCGCATATTTCAACAGATAAAGGAAGTTTCTAATGCTAATGTTTTACTCATACACAGTACGCACACCCCAAACACACCGTCGGCATTTTAAATAGAAATCTTTAATGTCACTTTTGATTACTTTATTGCGTCCTTTCTGAATTAAAGTATAAAAAAGTCCTGACCCCTGACTTTTGAAAGTCAGTGTATTTGCAGTTTTTACAGCATTATTCTGTAAAAATACATTTCTGAATAGCTTTTGCAGCCAGATGGTGCCGTCATGGGCCATGCTAATCATCAAAATCTAGTTGACTAATTGTCTGACACCCAACAAGCCAGTTAGTGAGGCTGACTAGTAACGTTATCAAGATTTTTTTTTTTTTATTATTATTTTAGCTTTAATATTACCAGAGGCAGTGCTGCTTCAGTGATGAATTTAGAGACAGGGTTTCAGGGTCAGGGTTGCTAGAACTGCTAACGGAAAGCTAAAACAGTCTCAGAGAAGTTGTGCCTCTAATTCCCTTTAAAAGCACAGCTGGTACAACATCAAAGCACCAACTGTAATAAATTTGCCACATTCAACTATAAAATTTCAAAACAATTACTGTCAAGACTTCAATTCGCCTGCTGTGAGCAATGGTTCAAATATTACACACAATCCACAGGCCTGCATTTGTTTGTGAAAACTATGATAGATTTGTGTACTATGAAATCATAGTTTTTGAAGTGTTTATTTGTTTAAAATTTGTCAGTTACCCTAAAGACTAGGGATAGAAAGATTGACTGATTCAATCGGTGCATCGGCATAAAAAGTTAATGATGCGATGCATCGATTTAAAAAAGTGTGCATCGAATACAAGTTGGCATTTGTATCGCAATGCATCGTTTATAACATATTTGCATTGGTAAAAAATGATTTATTTATATATAACTATAGTGGATGCGCTATAATTTTATTGTTTAGAAAGTGACCAATATTTTACATGTAGATTGATTCTCCTCTCTAAACTTTCTCAAGAACATTCTGTCATCACTGCTGCTGCGTGAATATGACGTATGACGTATGAGACCTGAGGAAAAGCGGGGATTAAAGTCCTTAATGTCGATCATGGATCAAATCGATCCACCATGGCAAACAGCGAATATATTTGTGCTGTTTAATGCATTTGAGACTTTGTGTTTTCCTCAGTGCATAACTGACATGTCACAGGTATATTTTTCATCTGTAAACATTAGAAAGTCATGCGAGCATATCCATTTTGCTGTCAGGAATGGGCGAGTGAATAAGCGTTGCTGCGCACATACGCGCTAAACAGACGGAGCGCAAGAGAATAGCGCAATATTCCCAAGTAAAATATGCATTTTGCTAAAATATTTGTTGTTGGACATTAAATGTGCCTTTCGTAGAATTTTAAACCTACATAAAAGTGTATTTTTATGATAGCAGTAACTGTAATGGAGTATCGTAATGGGTAAATAAAATGTAAGCTAATACAATCCTAATGAGTTAGTGTGTTTCTTATAGCAGTTAAAATGTAATCTTTTTCTTTATTATTTATTTTCATTTTTAATTTAGTGATTTTAATTTGTAATTTAGTGATTTTAATGCTTTAAAGAGCAATGTTAGATTGTAATGTTCTAATGCTATCTAACTGTAAAAGGTACAGCTGTCATAAATCCAGAGAGAAAGGATGCACTGCTATGATAGTATGTGAGAGAGTCAGTGGTAATATCATTGTGTTCCTATTGGTCAGTGTTAGAGGAGCTCAGCTTAGCCTGACAGTTAGCCTGCTGCTGACCAGGTTAGTTTTCCAGCATAAGTTGCCACGGTGACTGAGGTTGATCTTTGTTAAATTTGCTTTATGGAACCGCATCATTTGACAGTGAGTCAGACTAACTGAAATGAGCCTGGCTTATTTGGTAAACTTGTTTTATGAAACAGGCATCACGGCGTTAGAAGTCAGAAGACACATAAGTTAATTTATGATTTGCTTTCTGTCTGAACCAAAGAAATAAAAGCAATTATATTTTTTCCATTGCATCGTATTGCATTAAATCACATTGTGTTGAGTCGAATCAAAATCGAATCGCACTGCATTGTAATAGGGGTGAATCATATCCTATCACATCGGTAGCTGCTTCATATGTATCTTTAATGTATTTTATCGTTGGCTATGCATCGAGATGCGTATCGCATCGGCTTTACTTATGAGATGCACATCCCTACTAAAGACACTGCACTTAGAATAATTAGCTTTCCCTAACGCTCACAAGCCATATCACAAAGCTGATTTAAAAATAGACTTTTACACAAACCAACCCATTATTCATTAACATGAGGAA
Organism: Tor tambroides; assembly: GCA_021397915.2. Taxonomy (NCBI): domain Eukaryota; kingdom Metazoa; phylum Chordata; class Actinopteri; order Cypriniformes; family Cyprinidae; genus Tor; species Tor tambroides. The sequence goes on along the minus strand of JAFVLL020009468.1, from coordinate 105,486 downwards.
ACATAACCCATTTAACAATCATACATTAAATAATTAGGCTTAAGAAGTGTGATAATCTTAGATTCAATGCATTACTATGAGGAAAAGACGGAGAGAAATCGGTCCTAAACTGTAGCATCAAGTGTGCACTGCAACCCAACATTTGTATGAAGAGCACAATCTAGAGCCCCCCAAAAATACTACTTGTAAAACAAACCATGTATGGACCATGCAAATTCCACACTGACATTTGCCTCACTTCCTGTGAAGGACGGTCACAAATGATGTACTGGCAAAGAGATTTGAGTTTATTTTAAATATGATATTCTCCCCAACTCCCTCTGATTTTTAGGGTCCAGTTTTTCTTTCTCTTTTTAATCTTCAAAGAGCTGTTTAGGTTGTAATACGAGGTTCTGAGCATCTCTGCTCCGCCTCTAACAAGATGAACGACAGATTTACATTCTGTGAACAATGAGCAGCACACCTGCTCATAGACGACTAATGAACATACACTCCTTCACATAAACACACCTGCAGTGCTAAGACCTAGAGTTCAAAGACCTTTTACGCTCCGGGCCCCTGGCCCCTGTGATCAGCCACCTGGACTTAGTGACACTTCTAGCCCCTAAGCTGTGATTTGTGTCTTTCATATACACAAACAAATGTGTTATGTCTAAATGTTCACTAAAAACACATTTCTAAAAATACTCTAAAGCCATGTACAGACTGCATCAGTTCACGTTTTAGTGCTTAATCCTGTTCTGTACACACACAGTTAAGTAATTTTTTTTAACTGACAACCACATTCTACAACCAAACTGATCGAATTTCAATCGAAAATTGCAAGTAAGTGTCAACCGCATTTGCAGAAATTCTATGCATCGTGTACAGAACCGAACTAAACAAGTAGTTATTAATGACGTCTTTAAGTGTGTATCAGAGTTGTGGTGCAGAAAATCACAGGGAAGGAGATATGTCTTGACTCAGGGTTGCCAGATCTTGCTATAAACAAACAAATAAGGCAAATAACAACAAGCCTATAATCCAAAATTAAATCCAAGCCACATATCAAAATAGAGGCCTGTACCTGCCTACTTTATTATCTCCATAAAATGGATCATTTTATGAGACGAGCCCAAACAACAAGCCCAAAGATGCTTAATAAGCTTGCTTATAATAAGTGGACATGGCAACACTTCGAGAGCACGTTCTGCAAAGTAGCCTGCCAAACAAACAAAACACCATAACTCTGTTAATGGTGGTTTAGTTAAAAACGCCGAATTTAATAAAGGCTTTGGTTGCTGTAATATTACTTCAAATTTAATGGATATCAAATGCGCTAGACAGCAAATCATTGTCAGGGTTACAACAGTATCAAACATCGCAATTTCAAAAGTGAGTTCTGTTCCATACACAAACGAAACTGTAACTCAGGGGATTCAGTTGCATATTTAAATATGGCTGTCACTCCTAAAACTTTACATTACGTTCTTGGCCTAAGAGTGTTGTTTAATGCAGCTAGTACAGTGTTGGGGAATAAAAGCTTCAAGTTTTCTATTTTGCATATCGCAATGTCTTCTATTACTCCATAAAGATTTTCACACTATGCTTAAGCCTGGGTTAAGCACACCCTAGGCACGTTTCTTTGTTATAAATGGATGTTCACGCTACTTTTATCCCTGCAATACAGGCAACCAATCACAATACTGCCTCAATACTTGTCTGGTTAATTATTCATATGATTTGAACAGAAACAGAAACACGCTGAGTTTAGTTTCAGCATCTAAAGGAAAGTTTAAAAATAAATAGTGCTAGAAAATACTCCTCTGCTTTTTTTTTTTTTTTTTTACATGCAAATATGAATAAGCCAGGTTTACAGGGGGAAAAAAGTTGAATCTACACAGATTTAGATATCAGGTACTTTGATTTAAAATGAGTAAATCAAGAAAGTCACATTTTAAGTTCAATAGTGACCTCATGTTTCTCTGAACTTGTGGACATTTATAGATTCTATTTCCATTTTATTTTATAAAGAGTTGAAAAAGCATATCACTGCATGTATGGTTGTGTGTGAGACAAATCAAATTTGAATTTGAGGTTCTTTTTTTTATCTTTAAACCCAGGATTATTGATTATGTAATCCAGGGTGAACTATTTCAAGTGTGAACCCATGAAGAAGCAGTTCCTCTCTCCTCCAGTTCTCCCCTAAATTACCAGTGCAGATATTTTCAGCACAGATGGACAAAGTGTTGAGCCCAACTGTGAATTCAACTGAGCTCTGCAGGAGAAAGATGTAAGACGACATGTGAAGAGATAAAGCCTTCCATCTCAAATACACAAAGACAGATTTTGTTTTCACGTGTTCAGTAGTTGCTGGGGAAACTGTCTGTGAAACATATGTGTGGTTTGTCCTTTGGAGCTTCTCCGAGAGTGTGCGACTTTTATGTGAGCACACAAGACCAGCCTTGGGCCTTTATATTCTGTGAGTTTGAGCATATATGTGTATATATGTGCATGTGTGCGTGTCTTAGACAAGATGTGGAGCAGACTCAAAGACTGGAATGCAGGAAATGCATCCTCAAGACATAAACAATCTGGGTGACTTCAAGTGACTTCAGACTCATTTGAAGACTTGCAAAGTCCTAGTGGAGAATTATCAGTCTTTGCAGTGCTTCAGGATACAATCATGTTGTTATCTCATACAACTCAGCAGGTAACAGGAGGACTATTTCTTTTCACAAAAACAGATGATAGACAAAAACTGTGAATTCAAGAATCGTGCCAAACCTGCCTCAATGACGGTAGTAGGTGTTCTGGGTGGTTGCCAGGACATTGCTATTTGGTTGCTAAAACCATAGATATGTATACGTAGATGCCTCATTAGCGACTGTTTCTATGGGCCGCTATACGTAAGCCGGCCGCCATATTGTAATGGTCAACTTGACGTCATTCACCATAGTAATCACTGAATATTCGAAAGATGCCACAATCCTGCACAGAACGGCTCAACGGCTCTGTGCGAACCTACAGTATGGTGAATGACGTCAAGTTGACTTCTCCAAGACGGCAGCCGCATCTACGTGCCTGGAGCGGTCGAATGGGGAATCTATACATATCTATGGCTAAAAACACTGTGGTTACTAGGGTGTTCTGGGTTGTTGTTAGGCAGTTAATTAAAGGTAAAAAAAAAGCCCACCTTCTCTATTAAATATGTGTGATATGTATGACAATATTGTAATTGAACTTGTGAGCTCACATTATCGAGTATGTCACCCACTTTTCAAAAAAACAAACTAAAAGACTTGAGTGTTTACGACGTTAACATTAAAATGCAGTTAAAAATGCCCTCAAACTTAAAGATATACCAAAAAAAAAAAAAGCCCTTACATGAGTTTTTGTCTCATATTTATAACATCCAATACAGATAAGTAAAATTAGCAAGATTGCCACTGATTTTATTCAATAGCCTAATTCAACAATTTAATACTGAGAGTTACATTTTGGACACAATGTTAAAATTGGCTGTTTTTGCACTATTTTGCCAATTAACTTAATTCCAAGCAAAGCCAGAAATGGTGTGACTCTTCGAGGAACATACAACAGCGTTTATTACTGAATGAATCAATGTTTTTGAACAAATTGGTTGAGTTAGTGATTCAATGACTCATTCATAAAGTAAGTGACTTGCTTCGTTTCTAAATGAGTCATCCATTTGAATGAATCAGTTTCACATTTAAAGTTTCTTGTCATTTTCCGGGATTTTGTCAATAATGATAATTAGATGATATTTTGCAGTTCAGATATTGGTTTATCTGGGGAGAGAAAAAAAAAAAAAAAGTTTAAAATCTACTGCATAACTGTATAAAAATGAATGGTGCCAGTCTCCACAAATGGTTGTGTAGAAAACTCTGGAAATCTTCAACAAAAATGTGATGGTACTAACCAGACAAAGTTCAGTTTAGTGCTTATTTCATCTTCACATTACTTCCTCTGATAGTATCATATAAACGCTTTCTGCCTTCACTCCCAAAAGTTGCATAGTCAGTCAATCAGTTTGGAGCTTGCCAGATCAAGAAAATACTTTCTAATTTTGTCAGCTAATAGAAGCGATCTGTTAGCTAAATCTATTGAAAACAGCAATGATAAAAGAATAATCTCTGATTAAATCAGCACTGAGAGTGCTGTATGTGCGTGTATCCGTCACTCGTCTGTCTCTCAGGGTTGCTGCAGGATTTTTAAGCTCAAATTTAAGACTTTTTAAGACCTTTTTTAAGACCTGCACAAATAAAATTAATACCATATGCGCGGGG
>JAFVLL020009468.1:0-101097 GCA_021397915.2 Tor tambroides | reverse complement strand
CACAAACATAATCTGTTATGTCTTAAGTGAACGTTTGGAGAGCTGTTGGGGAGAAAAAAAAAAAAAAAAAAATCGGATGTGTAACACCATAATTGTTTCTCTCTTATATTTGTTCTTTTCTGCATCAGTATTCATTTATATAACAACAAAGCTAAAATAAATAATAGCTATATTGTGATTATTGATCTAGTGATGATTGTTAATAAAAAAGTGGGGGAAAAGTTGCAACGTTGCTAGGTGATTTTGCTATAGAACCTTGAGAAAACTTTTAACCAGTTTTTCTTAGAACTGACTTTTCTGACTCAATCAACTTCAAACAGTATTTTTGCTCAGTAGTGTAGCTCTGTAGTGTATTTTTTATCTGATTCCAACAATATATAATTCATACATAATTTTGAAGGTCTTTTAATGTAGAATGTAATAATAAAAACAACTCATTTTTGAAAATTTGCTCATTGTGACTCATTTTTCCAGCACAGGTCACATTTGTCTTTTGTATCTTCTTGCACTTGAATGGTATAAAAATCATATAAAAATTCTCCATACTGAACCCAAATTGCAACTAAACGTTAATTATTGTTAGAAAATATTTACCTTGCTTTAAGTTAATTTCTACCCACTATTAATGAAATTAAAATTTAAGAATAAATATTACAATATATAATAATGTATCAAATTACAAAATACATGAATAACAACAACAACATAATAATATTCAGTATATAAAAATATAAAAATAATTATCCATCCATTTTCCAACCCACTAATTATAATAATAGTAATGTATTAGTAATGAATAATAAATATAGTAATAATAATATTATATGTACATAAAAATATCATATTAAGGTGTGGTTACATAACTGGTCAAATTTACCATTATTTTATGAAATTTCAGGGGAGAAGCCTGGTCATTTCAATAGGAATCTGAATGATTATGAGTTTCACGTCACAGAGCAAAAAACTTCTCAACGTAGATAATTTGTGCAGTAATAAGTTGGTCATGCAAATGTGCCTGTTTTAGAGCATCATGCTAATAATGTCAGGTTGTGGACTTCATTAGTTGTGGATTTTTGGTTATGTGGAATAACTCAGGGCTAGAAATGGAAATGTTACCAGTTCCGAGTCCCATAAAGACAGCATCAGCCATGACTACTATGCCTTTGAGAAAGGCACTTAACCCAGGTTTCTAAAAACAGACATGACGCATTGATGTTTCACGGTATGTGACTTAAAACAAGGAGAATTATAATGGCAGGGATAACATAGCATAAACTCCCTGCTGTATGGACTACTACAGAGTTTTACTCATCGGAATGGAAGTAATTATTTACTAATACTTAGAATACTGCCCTGAGCATGAGAAAACAGAGAACTAGAAAGCACTAACCAAACCACAACACACAAGGCGAAAACTACTAATATTACTGCTTAGACCACAAAAAAATATGATAAACTGTTCATCCACATGCACACACACACTCACACAGTGTACAGTCTCTTTTACAGTTGATGAACTGCAAACACATGGCTTGACCCGACGAAGAGCGAGGTGTGTGACTTTTCTGTAATAATGCAGAGCTAGGCCCTATTTTTAGGGTCCTAGAGATGAGGCTCTATAATTAGAAAAGCAGAGCTGTGACTGGCGCATGTGGAAATCAATAGTTTAAGTGGACGTACACAAAGGTTTCCCAGAACCGCTGTATGTTGTGTTACTCACTCACTTACAGCAAGTTGACAGGAAGCCAAGCGGAACAGAAACAGGAAGACAGAGGGCAGACTTCGCTCCGACTCTCTGTGAATGTGTGTGTTGTGCAACCATCACTTTTCCTCAAGCTTTGAGGAAGCCACCACTGTCGTTAAAGTACAGATGTGTTTGTGTGCTTCTGGGCGCTTACATGGAGCTCAACGTCTGTCAAGTTCTGTGATAAGACCACAGAGACACTAGACAATCAATCAAGCCATCACTGGGGCTCAGAACAAGCATCAGTAAATCTGGCTGGTTCTGCGATCAATAGTACTTAGACGACACAGAATTACACAATGCTGCTCCACACTTGAACCACTAGCTGTGAAGTTACATCAGTTTGTGGTGTCCAAACAAATGGTGCTCACAACTGGCGTGGCCTAAAGGTTATCATTCACACGTTCATGTAAACTTACAGTGTCCAAAATTAACTTTTGCCACTTCACCTGCCAAAGAAAATGTACAGGTCTTAAAAATTTCTTACCAACCATAAAACGGTATTCAACATTTTTTTCAAATTTTACTGTCGTTACATGGAGCTCTGAAAAGAAGAAAAAAATTGAGGTATCCTAAATAAACTATAACAGAACATATTTCACTGAGGAAAAAAGGTTAGACTAACATTTTACAGTACAATTAAACCTAGCAATGTTGCAGTTCCTAATAAAGTTACCGGCCAACTGGTGAGGAAATACATTCCATTTGCTTGCCAAATCTAATTTTTACTTGCATTTTGGCACTTGGCGAGTTTTCAATTTGATCCCTGTTCACACACCAGTGGGCTGCTGGGAAGAATCAACATATGGAGGGTCGAGGTGAGTCTGTGTGTGTGGCGGGAGAAAGAAACGGAAAAGCTGTTTAACATCATTTCAATAAATGTGAATTGCTGACAAAATTACTGTCTCTGCGTGCTTATATTGTAACATTTGCAACTTTTTTGGCAACCACTGGGCCTTATTCATGAAACACAAGCAGAACGATTTGTCAATTTACGCAAGAATGACTTTACAAATGATTTACATAAATTACTTCTTGTATGTTTTATCAATGAGGCCCATAGTATAGAGATAAAAAAGAGTTTTTAATAAAATACTGAGCATTAAATTTGGCTTTTTTGTCCGATTAATCAATACTGAGCACTAGATTTGGCCTTTTTATCAAATTGGTCAAACAAGAATCAATATAGTTAATCAAAATAGTTGTCAGTTTCAGTTAGTTCTAGTTTTGTTTTGTTTTTCCCGGTAACATTATAACAATGATCAATTAATTGACAGTAGTTAGTGCATTAGATATCATGACCTATCAATGAACAATACTTTATTCATTTATTTTTAATTCATATTTTTTTCTACACATGCTATTGTTCAAAAGTTTGCCTGGTTAAGATTTTTTAAATATTTTTGAAATAAGTCTCAGCAATGTGGTGAATTATTGTTACAATATTTCAATTAAATAACTGTTTTCTATTTTACTACATTTAAAAAGTAATTTATTCCTGTGATGGCAAAGCAGAATTTTCAGTCTTCAGTGTGACATGATCCTTTACAAATTATTCTACGTTTTATATTTTAAAACATTATCACTGTTGAACAGATGTGTTGCTTAATATTTTTTTCTTCTTAATCTGTGATACGTTTTTTTAGGATTTTTTTCAGGAAGCTCAGCAGAACAAAATTTACTTGAAACATTTATTTTGTTCAAAATTTTGCAAGTCTCTCCTTTCACATTTGATCGATTTTATTCAGTCCTTGCTAAATACAAGTATTAATTTCTTATAAAAGTAAAATATGTCACTCTAAACATTTATTGTATACTAATATATTTTTACCACTTAAAAATATGCACAATTTAACATTAACGTATTATATAAGCAAACAAATTAACAAAGAATAATATTTATAAAATTGACAAATTATAGGTAACCTAGAATAATAAATGCTGTAAAAAAAAGCTGTTCATCATTACTTTATGATATCTCAAATGTTAAATAATGTTAACCTTTACTGTAAAGGGTTATCATTTTCCATAATTATGCCAACCAGAGTAACAAAGTAAGATCTGTTGGTAAGGAAAGGGTACAAAAATGGCGTAGAAGGAAGCAGCGTGTGTATTACCATCGTCAGCAGTTCTGCATTGAGGCGCAGTATGACACTGTTAAGTAGAGAAACAGAGAGCCACTGTGCCTGTGTGTGAGAGAGCGCCACAGTGCTGACTCAAGCCCTCTAACCTCAAATCACACAAAAGAGGCTTAAAGCAAGAGAAGGGAAGCGAGTGAATATTGGAGACAGGTACCCTTTGTGTTTAGGCTCCTTCAGTGCCTAGTTTAAGCAGGAACCCTGCTGCGTTGAAGCGAAACAGCCTTTGGAATTTGAAGAGGCCTGATTTAACGTCACATTGACTGAGCAATGATATGCAAGCACTTAGAAGTGAATATAGAATATTTTTAGTGTGGACATTAAGTGACAGTCGTTTGGATGATAAAGGGATGAGAGGTGGGGTTCAAGCTGCTTTCCTGCTCTCCAAGCCAACGCCCTATATTGTATATCCTGTACAGGGAAAAATATGACTTCCTGTTCAGCAAACATTCACAGTCTCAGAGGACAGACAAGAGCGTCTGTCCAAAATAACCCTATGTAAGGAGTGGTGAAGACCTCGAGGAAGATCACAACAATCATTAGACTAACTCTTAAACATACACAAACTCCACAGATGTCCCGTCTGGACGACAAGGGCCATTTTTGCTTGGTTTAGTAGAGGAAATACAACCCGTACACACACACATCTGTGTACACTGCGCGTCATCGCTGGTTTTCCCTACAGGCAGATATGGAATTATAGAGGATCAAAGACTCGCTATCATAGCTGTCAGAGATCAATGACACGTCTGACATTCCCTCTAGCCCTGCACGGCAAACACACAGACATCTCCATCCATTTACCAGCACCAACCCCACTGAAGGAGATCACATCTAATTACTGTAATATAACAACATCAATAACAAAGAATTAATTATAGTCTAAGCGCTAATGAGTTATTCACTTCTGCGTCAGTGAAACACAAAACAGAACCATTAAAAACCACTTTATTTCATTAATTAACTGACACAATGGTTGTAAACTAATTTCGCATGTACTGAGAAGGATCAGAACAACAAAACGCAGGACTAAAGGGATGCACTGGGGTGGTACCTGGATCCAGAGGAGAGCGGTATGGGTGGCTGTGGCTCAGAGGACTCTTCTTTCTCCTTCAGCGACTTTTCCTCCTCCTTCAGAAAACTCTTGGCCTCTCGTGAGTCTGAGTCTACCTCTTTGGTGACCCTGTGGACCACAACAAAGGATATAATATCCTTATGTATAGGATACATTAGAATGTTATAATGTTACAAAAGATTTCTATATTTCAAATAAATGCTGTATTTTTGAACTTTCTAATTCAAAGAATGCACAAATATCCACAACTGTTTTCAACATTGATAATAAAAAGAAATGTTTCTTGAGCACCAAATCTGCATATTAGAATAAGTTAGAATTAGCATATTAGAATAAATGACATTTTAAAATACATTCAATATAAAATTATTTTTATTTTAAATGGTAATAATATTTCACAAAATCACTGTTTAACTTTTTCCACTGTAATGTTTTTTTCCCCAAAAAACGTAACATGTAAGTGATGCTTTAAAACGTACATATCAAAACAGCAAAAGTGGAAATGAAGAAATACAGCAAAACATATTTTTATGAAAAGAACAAATAATAAAATATAATAAAACATTAAATTATTCAACAATTGATATATATTAAGAAATAAAAGTATTTTCTGGTTGTCAAACATTAGTGAAACTACAACTGGCTTCATTTGTTTACAGATGACACTATTTTTATTTTTATTTTTTTTTTGTCATTTATGCAGTGACATTCTTACATTTTTAAGTAACAAAAGTGTCCAAATATTTGTGGGGTCAATGTATTGTGATTCATATTAACATTTGTTCTATAAAAACATCTCGTGTTCATCAAATGAGTTCAAAGCTTGTCAGTGCTTTGTGCTTGGCAGGATTTGAATATTTTACTGGCTCATAAATACAATGTACTGGAATGAATTATTGAAAAGTAGCAATAGTATGCTAAGATGCGAGACTGCATTGTTATTAACCATTAAATGACAGCATTCACTGAAATGGCCCAAATATTTCAATATGTTTTTTAATTTCATTAATAACATGCACATATAAATAAATGGCCTATTTGCAAAAAACACCGTTTTAACAAGCACATATTTCTGAAGAATTGTTAGACAATGTTCAGCTCAACATCTAATTAATGACCGTATGCTGCCATCTGGTGGCCATATAAAAGACTTACAGTTACACATGAGTTTCGCTTACCGAACTTCTTCTCCAGCAAAATCAAACACCTTGGTAATTGTGATTTTGCAGGATTCTTTTGGTTTGTTCTCCTGCTGCTGAGACTCTGTTGAGGGTTTACTGGGCTTATCAGTGCCAGTTGTAGATGTGGACTATAAAAAATACAAATAAAAACATGCACATTAATCTAAGAGACAATTTTTAAAAAACACAAGCACAAAATACATATCATTAAAATGAAATTTAATTTTATGAATTTGAATTTTAAAAAAAATATGTAATGTATTCTGACTGCAGTATCATGACTACAAAGACACTGAACCAAAAACACACACACACACACACAAAATGTCAGCCCAAATGGAGCCAAGACGGAAATCTAGTGTTAGTACAGGAAAATTAAAAACAATAAATTATACATATATCTTACTTTACTTTGATAGTTTTCTTGAGTTGATGGTTACCTGCTGAGAGCCTGTACTTGGAGCTGCTGCTTTGGTTCGAGGGCCAACATCACTCAAAAAACTAGCCCAAAGATCATCTGCTTTCTTCTTCTGCTTCTCTTCATTGTCCTCTTTTGACTCAGTTACAAAATGAACTTCTTTTGCCTCATCTTCACCTTTCTGTTGGTCCACTGAACCACCTTCACCATCTTCTAGTTTGAGGCCTCCTTTTTTCCTTTTCCTTTGTAAATATGGAGAAAGTGAGAACATTTTCCCTTACAATCAGTTTTACTTCCGTTTAAAATATACATCAGTAATAGGATACCTCATAGGGATGTTTGCTTTAGTTTTCTTCTTCACATGCTCTGACTGCTGCACATCATTATCCTCCCTTTCCAGTGCGTCTTCCTTTTCACATTCATTCATGTCATCCTCACTCAGGTTCTCATCTGATCAATTCAAGAAAAATTAAACCAATGTGAATGAATCATATATAAGACATAAAGACAAAAAGAACATAGCAATTGGCAAATCAAATTACGATGCATTTCTGCCTATTTTCTTCTAAAAGTGCTGGAGCACTTTTGGTTGAAGAGCAAAAAACTAAATACTACTAAAACTGCAACTGTAATTTTTAATAACGCTCAAATTTCTTAGAAGAAGCAGGGAAATCTGTAGTGGCAGGTTTTCTAATTATTAAGTCCTCTAATAGTGAGAAACGTTCTCATATTTCAAATTATGAAAAGTGAACGGTTAATGGCAGAATGTCTTCTCTTCTAGTCCTATATTTTTTCCTCTCCTCCACCCACTAAAGAACCTTAATACAGTTCATGCTCTAAATTTATGGTCCTTCCTAGATAAAGACTATGAAAGATATGGTTTTCATTTGCATGGCATACAGGACCATGAAAGACCAGCAGGGGTCTTGGTGAATTATATCAGTAATTGTTTGCATCCTTGTCATTAATCTCACAGCCAAATAAACCTATTTCAGAAAGGAGTACGTTAACGTATTAATTAATCTGATCACATGAAACACCTATAATATTCGAATGGATTCTGAATAAATATACCATATAAACATTATAGACAACAATGAGATAATAGATTATACATTTAGAAGATAATTCTGAAATTATGAACCAAAAACAAGCATTATCTATGATACTTTTTGTGTAATTGTTTTTGCATATCACATATCATGAATTAAAAAATGTATAATGTCAAAAGTGTAGCAGTATTTCTGTATATATTTCTGTATATATACAGAGCACAGACGAGGTAGCTTAGCTACATCTGTGTTCTTACTCATATACAACCATGCTAATTTAATGCTAAAATCTCTTACCAGAAGGAACATAGTCTTCATCCTCATTTGAGGAATAGCCGTCCGAGTCGTAATCCGAATAATTCATCTTTATTTCTCTGTGTGATGCGCTGTGTCAGCTACTAAATCAGATAAAGACTCCGATAACAACTACATCAAACACTGTGGCTAACGAGCTAGCTGGCTTGGAGCAAACGTGAAATCGCCTTACTAGAAGCCCAGCATGTTAGCTTACTAGCATCATCTGATCTATAAAAGCTTCCTCTGCCTCCATTCAGAACTGTCGTTTCTTTTGAACTTCAAATTCTTTGCAAGAATGTACCTAAGAATGTCCTAAAAGAAAAAAAAAAACAATGACAGAAAATATTTTTTTAAAATATGAATTAACAACAACAACAACAACTAATAAACTGGGTTATTATTATTGAAGGTAATTAAAGGTAAATATTATTCAAACTAATAATAACAAAATGTAATACCATAAAGAAAGGATTCATATTCTGCCTTCCTTGCTTTTGTATTCTATTACATAAATATTATATACATTTTCACATTGTGATACTTTGTGCTAAATACAATGGCAATAAATAAATAAATAAATAAATAAATAAATGGCAGAAAATATTTATTAAAAATATTTTTTAAATTATTAAAAACAATAACAACAATGATAAATTGGGTTATTATTATTATTATTGTTATTAAAGGTAAATAAAGGTCAAATATTATCATTACGGTCATTATAACAAATTAAAATACAGTAAATATATTAATAAAATTCTGCCCTCCTGCCTCTTCTATTCTAATTTCTTTGTATTTTTTAAAATCTTTTTGATGTACCAACCTTGTGCTAAAAAACAGTGACAAAAATATTTGGAAAAATATTTTTTAACAACAACAACAACAATAAAAGGAATTATTATGGACAGTCCACAACATAAGATGGAAATAAAATAAAATATAAATTCAAATAAAAAAAATATTTTCAATTTAGCCATTTCATCTTAACTTTTTTCACACTCAAACGCTGCAAGAGCAGAGCTGTCAAAATCATCAAGGACTCAAATCACCCTGGTAACCGTTTCTTCACTTTGCTACCATCTGGTAAGCGCTTCCGTAGCCTGACGGCAAAAACTGAGAGACTTAGGAGGAGCTTCTTCCCCCAGGCCATCAGGCTCCTAAACTCAAACTCGGTCTCATAACATCAACATGACGCCACTTAATAATCATTAATAATACCATGCATATTGCTGCTATGTAAATAACCTGTTCAACCTGTTTGCACATTCTATTGCACATTCCTTCTCATATTATTTATTATGGTCTACAGTATACTGTCCTGCACACTTATTTTTTGCACACTTTATTTTGTATTTTATTTTTTATTTCTACTTCATTTATTTTTACCTTTTATATTTATGTATACTCTTGTGTTTGTTTTGCATATAATTGCACTGTACATGGAGGGGACCTGACTAACATTTCACTGCTGGTTATACTCTGTATAACTATGTACGTGACAAATAAAAATCTTGAATCTTGAATCTTGAATCATTCTATCCATATGATATGCGAATCGGTTTTTACGGATACCGGGAAGGGACAGGCGTTACAACCCGTACAGGCCCCGCCCATAAACCTGTCGCAAATCGCAGGTGACAGCAAGATAATCTCAAACGAGACATAGTTGTGGTCGTTAAAACTATATTTTTTTTCTCTGTTTTGAACGGTCTTACAGAGCATTGGTAGACTGACAGTGCTTTTAGTTTAATGAAAGTAAATCGGCGCACTCATCGGGTTTCCGCAGTTCAAACGGACGTTCATGCAGATGGATGAGCATCTGTGCTAAAAACAAACGCTCAGTTCAAGCCCACATTCCTTTTCTAATGCTGTTATTCGGATTTCACACTTTCCTCACGCATGATCGCACCATTGATCTTAAGAGAAATGCAGGACGAATATAACGTAGGATTTGTGAAGCAGATCCTCAGTTTGAATTTGGTGCCGAGGAAAAATGTCACCAACTGCGGGAGGAACGACACCTCTCTGTGCGATTTCTCCGGTGAGTGTTCACACCACAGCAGATATCACACATCATTTCGATCGGCCTATGTTTGTACCACTATCAGACACTATTATTGGGTTGTATGATTTGCATTACACTAAAAAAGTGGTCAAGATGTTCAGGTTAGCAACTAATGCTAGTGTGTTAGCTTGTCCGGCTAATGTTACATCTGTTTGGATGCTTGTGTTTGCTAAAATTGTGGTGTAACTGAGAGAAGGCGATCAGTATTTATCTAAAGATATATCTGTCGGTTTATTTATCTGCATAGTAGTTCTACAGACAGAACGACAGACAGAAGACAGGTATTTTACAGATAGATCGATAGATGTCTATCTGCCTATCTATCTGTCTGTCTTTAAACAGAATGATAGATATTACTACAAGTAGATAGGCAGACAGACATATATATCTGTTGTTCTATCTATCTATCTATCTATCTATCTGTATGTCTAACTATTTATCTGTCTATCTATCTATCCTTCTGTATGTCTAAATATCTATGTATCTATCTGTCTATCTATCCTTCTGTATGTCTAAACATCCATCCATCCATCTATCTGTATGTTTATCCTTTCATCTATCTATCTATCTATCTGTAGACTGACATACAAAAAGACAGATTTAACTACAGATAGGCAGATATCTATCTATCTGTATGTATGTCTAACTATCTATATGTCTATCTATCTGTCTATCTACCTATCTATCTATCCTTCTGTATGTCTACCTATCTATCTATTTATCTATTTGTCTGTGTCTGTCTGTTTGTCTATCTATCCTTCTGTATGTCTAAATATCCATCCATCTATCTGAATGTCTATCCTTTCATCTATTCATCTATCTATCTATCTATATATCTGTAGACAGATATACAGAAAGACAGATTTAACTACAGATAGATCGGCAGATATCTATCTATCTATCTATCTGTCTGTCTGTCTATTTACAGTATTACTAGGTTGTACTATAACTAATGATGCTTCACCACTAACAAACAGTCCTAATTTCCACGATGACAGTCATTGAGATCTTTTCTAAGGTTACGTGGGAGATGTTTACATCACAGGTGTGGGAAGGTTTTATAGACTGTTGGCTGATCTTCAGGCATTGAATGTGTTTCTGAATGTGATGTCTTGCTTTGGCAGAGATGTGGTATGGGGTGTTCCTGTGGGCTGTTGTCTCCTCATTGGTGTTCCACCTGCCTGCTGCCCTCCTGGCTCTGGCAACCCTCCGTAGACATAAGATGGCACGATTTTTCCCAGTCGGTATCCTGCTCATGGGCATCATCGGCCCACTGTTTGGAGGGGTTCTCACTAGTACGTAACTTTTTTTAGTTAGTCTAATTACATCTGAGATATGTCATAATGAATATGAAGTGCATCTAGACCAGGGGTGCCCAATCCAGCCCTTGAAGGGCCACTGTCCTGTAGAGTTTAGCGCTGAGTCGATTTAAACAAACCTGAATCAAAGTAATCAAGGTCTTCAAATTACTACAGTCTTCCAGGTAGATATGTTGGGGCAAGTTGGAGCTAAACTGCAGGACTTTGGGCCTCCAAGACCAGGACTGGACACCCCTGATCTAGACATACAAAATGTTGGAATTTAATCATTTATTTTGACATTTAATGATTGAATAGTAACTAAATATTTTACTTGTATGCTATACATATAAATAATGATGTCTTACAGGTGCAGCAATAGCAGGAGTTTATAAAGCGGCTGGGAAGAGCATGTTCTCCTTGGAGGCCTTGGTGTTTGGAGTAGGACAGTCCTTGTGTGTTTTTATCATTTCTTTCCTCAGAGTACTGGCTACCCTGTAGCACTAAGACATTGGCACACCAGGCTGCCATCTCAAGGAGAGGAAGCAGTTCAGTCACCTGGGCGTCATATGCAAAACATGGAGGCCTTACTTCCCAAACAGTCCCAACAACTTGTTTCCCTTGATACAGAACATTGGTATTAACATTGGTAACACGGGTTTCTGATGAGTTCTTCAAGTAACATGGGACTTTTCATTTGAAAATGAAACATTACGAGCTACCTTTAAAGCTGAGCTAGCCTTGCGTTACAGGTGGAGTCATCTTGCTCATGTGCATTTTTTTAATTAATCATTCTAAATATTTTGTTTGTTAGTTTCTTTTCATTTTCTTTTCTTGACACTAAATTTGTCTTTTATAAAGTTTTGGATGAGGTAAAGACTCATTTGCTGTACATACTAAAGCCCATTCCAGCTTGCCCTTAAATTATGGAACAACTTGCATTCACTTTGCACTGATTATATGAATCCATTAATCCAAAGGCTAGAAATTTTAATTTGTTTATCTACTTCACAGTGTTTTATATGTATTTTGATTGTGGGCATATTTGAAGAGATTACAGTTGAACACACTTGTGTGTGGACTTGGACATTGTAATCGTTTCACGGCATAAGATTTCCTGCTGGAGTTAAGTGGCTTTTGTTGGTTAAATTACATATTTGTGACCTGTTTTTACATTCAGAGACATTTAGAATTTGTTTTTCAAGTGGGCTCCAGAATTTGGCCTTCACATTGTTATTTCTGTATATATTAGAGTGATACAATGTTGCTTTGACACTTATTTGCCCATAAGATTCTGTATGTGGCAGCCTCACCTCCTATGCCTAACATGTGAATGTAAAACAGATTTCAGCTGAATCCATCGTAGAATCACTTAAACCTTCACCAAAGAAATGATAACACTATTCTACAGTCGTTATACATCGCAGACACTGTTATTTTTAGTAGAGAATGCTCATGTGGAAAGATCAAACGGAATTACTACAGAATGTACAGAAGTATATAAAATGAGATGCTTGAGTTCCATAAAAGTGTACTCACACATGTAGATGTTCTCCCTATCTTCTTGTTCAGTAACTACATTATCAGCAAGAGGTGTAATTCTGAAACAGATATGAATATGATCTTAACACACAGTAGCAGAGTTTTTAGACTTATCTGAGGAATTATCAGCCTGACATCTAAACCAAACTTATTTCTCAAAAATTAGTTTCACATTTCTTCAGTATAAGCATTTGTGGACTTGTGTTCTCCCATATTACAAGCCCTCAGGAAGTTCTTGTGTTCTGGAAGTTTCATTCAAAGCTTGTGTGGTGTGAGTTAATGTAAATCAAACTAATCTTTTATGATTGGAGCACTAACATTAGTGGGACGCACTGAAAGCTATGCTTTATTCGTCTGAGCCTATGGTCTCTCAATTGCACAAATGGATTTATTTTTCTAAAGTACAATCATTCATGGTGGAGTGACTGCTCATTGTTTTTGTGGTTTGTCTTTGGTTGTATGGACTTCTTGAGAAATGGATTTACTCTTTACAACGTGATAATTTCCGTTTATTTTTTCTGGGCAAGTTTAATTTTCTTATTGTATAAAAAGTGCCAATTGCTAGTATTTTTCATGAAATAAAATGGTTTAGGTTATAATAACACCACCTTGTTTTGCTATTTTGATTTGCTGTGCTGTGGTTTTGGTGTAAAATGTTGGCTAGGAAGCTAAATGTGTGCCTCAGACATGAAAATAACAGCTGAAAGAGTAGTAAAAACAATTTGGTTGTATTCCAAATGGAGGGTGGTTTACTCACGCCACTCTCATCTGTGGTTTAGTGCAGCTTCTGTGTTCTCCAGCACTTCCACACTCACAAATGGCTCTCCTGTGTACCATTAACATTCACCGGCCAAATCTGCACACCCGCAACTTGCTGCGTACTGGAGGGAGTAACATGCTGTAGAAACACACGTGGAATGATGACTCAAAGCATGTGGGCTTTTCTGCTAACAGAGGCCTCTGAATATAGGAGAACCGTTAACAGGTTTGGAAACACTGATTTTA
Organism: Tor tambroides; assembly: GCA_021397915.2. Classification (NCBI taxonomy): domain Eukaryota; kingdom Metazoa; phylum Chordata; class Actinopteri; order Cypriniformes; family Cyprinidae; genus Tor; species Tor tambroides. Next base: position 87,282 of record JAFVLL020009468.1, on the reverse strand, counting down.
GTGTTATTAATTTGCATAATTACCTTAAATATAAGGGGGAAAGCATTTGGCTGGTGTTTGTCATGTCATTTGACCTGAAAGGTCAACCAAAATGTCATTTGTTATCTCAAAAATTAATTCATATTTCTAAGTCCCTTTCATTTTTAGCCATTGTAGATGAGGATTAAAGCTATTTCATAAAATAGAATCGTGAATATGCTTGCAGTATATGATGTAATACACATTTTAAATAAGAAAAGTCCCCCCCAAACGTCTGTTCTGTCAGTAAGCAAAGCCACTTCAAGTCAATAATAAGACCATTTTTGATGCAAGTTTAATGAGCAGGTATTAAATTATGCGTAAATTATAATTGTGGATTACTTTATGGCAGCAACAAACGCTCGTGTAGAGATGGCTTTGGTTCATGTATCTATTGTAATTACGACAAGCAAATATTTTTGACAGTTCCACTCCGTTACCTTTAGGGGGCTCCAAAGTCCCAAAATTCACAAAACTACATACAGTTGCTTTAAAGTGCCCCTATTATGGGTTATGAAAGGTTCATATTTTGGTTTTGGGAGTCCCCAACAAGAGGTTGACATGCATGCAAGGTCAAAAAACACTTTCATTTTCTTATAATGTGCATTTATTTTTACCTTATTTGCTCAACGACTCCCAAACGATTCATTCAACGATTCATTTTTCCAAAGCCCTCCTTTTGCGTGACGCTAATCTGCGGTGATTGGTCGATTTCATTTAATAAAGCAGTGTTTGTGAGCTTCTAACGCTCCAAAAGCGGCATCTAGTAGCAAAGAATGAATTTGCATTTTCATTCAGACCAACGCGAAAATTCGGTGCATACCAAACGGGATATAACGCCCTCCAAAGGACACTTCGGAGTGAAAACAATCATGGCCATATTGAAGTGTCGTTCCAAACTGAAGTGCTCAAAACTGGCCACTTCAAAGGGTCCTTCGGAATGAAGGACTTCGAAGGGTACAACGATGGACACTTCGGGCCCCCATGATCCTTTGCACAGATGCTTTGCATGATGACGGTACCTCCGTGTGGACACGGGATGATGATGCAGAAGGGCACTTCAAGAAACAGTTGTTTGGTCCCCTACACCCTTCAACCCTTTGAAGCTCTCACTCTTTGAAGGGATTAGGGCATAGGGATGAGCCCTTCCGAATGGAACGCAGGGCAAGTTTTCCCAGGTCTGCGTGCGCAACAAGTGGGCGGGCAATATGCTAATGTTTCATTTTGACGTCAACATGAAACAGCTTGGGATTCGTTTTAAAAACGACTCGTTTCAATGATTCAGAGTCGACTCTTTCTTTTGAGGGACAATAACTATGGCTTTCCCAATCTCATTTGCGTAAGACGTTGTCGCGTAACGAATCTGCATTTTGGCGGATAATATCCTATTATTACTGCTTGCCTGTTGCATGACATGAATGGATATTTAGCGGGTTTTTTTGCAACATACAACTGCAGAGGAATCTGAACCTCAGAGTCGACTCTTTCTTTTGAGGGACAATAAATTTATACACGGTGCACTTTCAGATTTAAAACTTTGCAGGATGTTTTCATTCACTTAGTGCTGTGTTACACACTGCATGAAAGGTAATTTTCAAAAATCCATAATAGGGGCACTTTAAATCGATAGTTCACCCAAAAATTAAAATTCTGTATTCATTTACTCACCTCTGTATGAGTTTCTTTTGTTGAACACAAAATAATATATTTTGAAGAATACTGGGTATCAAACAGTTGACGGTAACCACTGACTTTCATAGTATGGAAAAAAATACATATTTACTTTTCATGGAAAAGTAAATATGGTTACCATCAACTTGTTTTTTTGTTTGTTTGTTCGTTTTGTTTTACGAGCATTCTTCAAAATGTTTCTTGTGTTCAACAGAAGAAAGAAACTCATACAGGTTTAGAACAACATTTGGGTGAACTCTCCCTTTAAGTTTAATCAAATCCTTGCCAAGTTTTTTATTGCCAAACTTCTTTAGAGCTGAGCCAAGAGGAACTTTTGTTTTGAGAAAGGGAAGAACAACAAACATGTTCACATGCATGAAAAAGCCAGGACTCGTAATGACACAACAGAATTCACTTTTTAATCATTATTAACAAGTATAGGTATTGATTTACTCTTTTTTTAAAACGCATTTGTTCATAATTCATTCTTTTGTACATAATCTGGCGTGCAAGGCAAAGGTACACACGATAGAAAATAGAATTGCGCAGGGTCAGTCCATGTGTGTCTCAGGTGAGGGGGATTCAGTTCTTTGGTCTGATGTTTCTCCCTGCGTTGTGTGCTCCTCTGAGACTGTCTCCCCCCTCTCCTGGTTGGTCACTTGCTCGCCGAGCCCAGCTGGCCTCTGCTCTGATTGGCTGTCTGTGACTGTTGTGCTGTCCGTCTCATCGACTTGTCCAGTGCCATCCTCCTTCTCACCAGATTTCACTGTGAATCCACATGATGGACACGTAAGCACGATATCTAATTGAAGTACTGCACAAACTGTATAAATAGTTTGGTACACAAATATCTCATGCAGACTATAGAAACTATAGACTATATTCGTATTAAAGTTGTACAGAGAGTTACTAGGTATAGGTTTAAATACATCTATATACATCTCAGGTTTCTTCAAGTGGTGTTGGAGTAGAGATAATCTCTTCCTCCTCTCACCTTCCTCACCCTCTGGTAAATCCTCTGAGCAGGGCGTCAGTTCCCCCAGGTTGACTCGCTTCCGCCCCGGTGACTTCTGCCGTCTTGGCAGCGCAGCCTTTAGCTCTAAGAGAGGCCATAATAACAACTGCCATCAATGAAAAGTGCCGTACAGTAGACTTGTTGCTTGCAGAACAAAAAAAGCAAACAGAAAGGAATACATTTTGTGTTTTAAAGAACCTATGAAATCAGCATTAACATTAGTGTCATTTAGTCCATGTCTTTTAGCTTTGAATTCCTTTACATTACAATACCATTCAAAGGGGTGGTTAGTAAGATTTTTGTAAAGAAATTAATATTTTTATTCAGCAAGGATGCATTAAATTGATCAAAAGTGACAGTAAAGACTTTTATAATGTTACCAAAGATTCTTTTTTAAACAAATGCTGTTCTGTTGAACTTTGTATTCACCAAAGAATCATCTAAAAAAAAGTGTTGGGTATAATCCATTACTGTAATTTAATTACTTTTCCCTTGAAAATGTAAAGTAAGGGATTACTCTCAATTTTCTGTAATTGAATTAGTTATTTCTGATATGATTGCATTAAATATTGTATAGACTACAGAACAATAGTAGATTTAACATTAACATTTAATTTATCTAATGTTAAAATGTATGTTTTTTAACGTAACCTTCTTTTAAATACATTTTTTCAGTATAAGAGTAATTTATGCAATTTTTTATTATTTATTTGAACGAATTAAAAGAGCATTTTCATGTCTATCCTTCTATTGGTGTTGAGGATTTAGAAAGTAACTAGTAATAAGTAATGCAAGTAATTAGTACAGTAATCTAATTACACTATTGAAGATGTGATTAGTAGCTTGTAATTATTTACTTTTTTATAATCACTTACTCAACACTGATCAAAAACATTAAGCAGCAACTGTTTAAACATTGATAATAATGAGAAATATTTCTTGAGCACCAAATCATCTTATTAGAATGTGTTCTGAAGGATCACGTGACACTGAACACTGGAGTAATGGCTGCTGAAAATTCAGCTTTGCCATCACAGGAATAAATGACATTTTAACATGTTAAATTAGAAAACAGTCATTTATGTCACTGTGTTTCTAATCAAATAAATGAAGCCCTGATGAGCACAAGAGACTTCAAGGTAGGGTACATGCTAGCCGACTCCAAAAAGTTGTATGACACATTCTGTCCAATAAAATGGTCTCCAGGATGAGAATGTCCGTAGTCCTAATAATACCTGACTAGCAATAACATCAGCAGATCTTCAAAACATCGCTCTCATTTAACATGAACAGGATTATACAGAGCGCTGTTTAGAAACACGTGAATGTGAATGCAACTGACATATTGTGAGTGACAGGTATGAGACATCAGAGGCTCACCCTCAGGGTCAAGCATGGCGGCGTGTTGGAGGAGAGAGTCCTCATGGACAGACACAGCACGGCGCTGGGGAGAGGGCTTCATGCGGGGCCGTGGTATAGGGAGGGTCTCTATGAGAGGAAATACGGTCAGACTGTGTCCGTTCTTATAAAAGACATGAATATAATACAGCACAGGGTCTTTTATGGCTGTTTTATGCCTTTTATCACATAGGACGGGGTGGACTGACAGTGGGAATGAGGGAAACTGGGGAAAAAATAGAGTCAGGATTCAAACCTGTGACCTTTATGTCATGAGTGTATGTGATACAACTACACCACAGATATGAACATCACAAGGTTGTTCATAACAGACTGACAAATCAGAAAAGTGTAGGGTTGTAGGGTTGAACTTGAATGAAAATAAAGAAAAAAAATGACGGACTGCTTTCTGTCCACAGAAAATGCTGACACATACACAACACTTGATATCACCAGGGATGTTCAGCTTATCACATTATCACAATATTCATATTCACAGTTATGTGGTTATTGCGCTAAGATAACATTTGGAGCTACAAAGAGTATTTTGGACCAACACTCAAAGAATGAATGCATTTTCATCAGGGCCCATTTGCTGCATCAGCCTCACAAGCATTGAATTACATGACTGATGGGACAGGGATAACTGAATTGTGTTCGGCCGAGCCCTGTAAGAGCCGGCAGACTCTGAGAGCTTTGTGATTGGCCATCGAGGGAGGTGTTGAATGAAAACAGACACTAGTTGAGTCATTATGTGGCCCTACTTTAGTATTATAAATTTGTTTAGACGGTGATGGATATCATAAAGGCCGAACGAGAGTGCATGCATGAGACAAAGTGAAAAGTAAGAAACAGAATAGGAGATAGATAGGCTATCAATCATTTAAAGGGATGTTCAAAAAATTAGAATGGTAACTCATCGTCTTAAATTTTTCTTTAAAAGAACCGGCTGATAGGAGTCATTCATTTTGTAATCAGACTACACTGGTTGTGCTGTGTGTTTCTGATTCACTAAAAAGAACCGGTTCACATAAGCGCATATGATGATGTGCTATGTTTGACCCTTCGCAAAGACCCGCCCCCTTTAGTAACTGTTGCAATGTCCGACAAGCCATGCCGCTCTCACGCCACACATTATGTTCTCACGCAATGAAAAATACATCGCAGAGCAAAGAGGAAACTGACAACACGCCGACATACAAGACAGAGCAGGTTACTTCTGGTATGAAGCAAAGTCTTAGCTTTCAAATTTTATCTTTTTTTAAGAAATTCAAACAATAAATACCGTTTTGTGGCTCTTTAATGTGTTGTGACTATGGAAGCCCATTTCTGCCACTGAATAAAAAATAAAAAACGTTATTGCGACTTTTTATCTCACAATTCTGACTTTTTTTCTCAGAATTGCGTGATGCAAACTCGCAATTCTAACTTTTTTTCCTCGGAATTGTGAATTCTGAGAAATGAAGTCAGAACTGCAAGATGTAAACTCAGATATAAAGATATAAACTGCGTGATATAAACTCGGAAATTGCGAGTAATAAAGTCAGAATTGCAAGATAAAAACTCGCAATTCTGACTTTTTTTCTCGCAAATGCAAGTTTATATCTAAAATTCTATAAAAGTCAGAATTGTGAGATAAAAAGTCACAATTACCTTTTTTCATTTGTTATTCAATGGCAGAAACAGTAAACATGTGAACCGATCATCTTTTCATATTTACTTAAAGCATGAAATAAACATGAATGAACATCAGAACGTATTTTATTTCATCCACGGAAAGTTTAAGTCCACCAAAGTTAGGGCCAGATTTACTAACAGCTTGCACCAGCGCAAACCGTCTTTTGGTGTTAAAACAGTACTGTCAGGATTTACTAAAGACGCGCAGTGAAGAATTAGCACTGAAAAGATGTGGACACAGTTATTTTTGCACCAGACCTTATTGAATATGCATTTGTTGGAGTTATGGGATGAGAGTATTAAAATGAATCACACAACGCGATTTACTAACCATTGCACTCGGCAAATTACTGATATTTGTGCCATTATTTAACGCACAAAAAAAGCATGTCTTAAAGCAGGCGGTAATTTGCGCTGCTCTTGGTAGATTGTGCTGGTCATTATAAAAATGATCTGGCTGTGTCTGTGTTCTTTAATGTGCACATTGTCAGTAAATCACACGCAGAATTTCCCCTCCCATCGGCGCTTTTATGGAATTGCACTCTAACGCTAATTTGCCCTGTTGAGTAAATCTGGCCCTCAATTTACTCTCTTTTCTGATTTTTTTGTCAGACAAAATGCCAGATTCGGTGTTATGATTGGTCAGATCGCCTGTCAATCAAGCTCCCTGCAAACTGTTGCAATTTACTAATAATATTGTCCTCTCAAACAAAATAAGCTTGAACTGTAACTGTATGGAATAAAAAACTGTTCAGCTGAAAAATAACAGCATATTAAAACAAAAAGACGTGAGGATGAGAAAATATTAAGATCATTTTCATTTAGTCTCAATTTTCAAAATCACTTTTAAAAACAAATTTAGAATAGCGTATTATATAAAAACTGGCCATCCAAAGCCCACATGCCCCATCATCCCCACTAGACTGACAGAGAGGCAAACCTTCAGTGACGGATTGTGCTCTCTCTGAACGCTCTCTGATATCCGTTCTGAGAATCCTCCGTGGTGAGGGGGCTGGGGGCGTATCTTTGCGGGGAGATGGGGTTGGAGGATCTTTCTCCTGAGGCTGGGAGAGAGAGATGGTCTCGGATACCTCTGCCTGGCCATCCTGAGAGGGGCTGGGGAGCTTGGGACTGGGCGTGGCTGTCCGTGCTGCCTCACTACCAGGAAGCAGAATGGGCTTCATGGCCGGTTTAGGGGGCAACGGGCCTATAGGACGCTCTGGAAGTAGCGGCTTTTCTGTACGGTGGAAGTCCGTAACACTCTGGGTCACTCGAGTTGGTCGCCTGGTGTCTGGAGAAAATAAGTATTTTCTAAATGCATGTTATCTTATTGTGAACAATTTATCTATTGATATGTTTCCAATTTTGACCTCGTAATTCTTATTCAAAATGTCATAAGTCAATCTTCGAGATCTTTTCTCTGGTGATGTATGCAAGATTTCTTTTGTTAGAACCTTGCCCTGCATTTTTTTTTTTTTCGATGTACATCACAGAAGAAAAGATCTGTCACTACTTTCGTTTCATCGCAACTTGTGCCTTGCTATGATGAAAATGACTGAAGCTGGGTGATTCCTTTCTTACCTGATGAGGTGGACATTGTGCGGGGTTTCATAAATGTAGGCGGTGGCTCAGGTTTGTCAAGTATTGCCCCTAAAAAGCAAGCAAAGTGTACTAAATAACAGAAAATGCTACACATTAAATGCATGCTGAGCTGTGCTAATGCATAAGAATAAATACACTGCAAATAGCTTAAGGAAAAGGATTTAATGGCTAAACCTGCAAGCAGTGAAACTACCTTTAAATTGCATTTAACACAATGCTGCAAGGTATTCTTGCTGTTTGTTTGTTTTAATCATAGCATTATGTGCAGACATATGGCCTTTTGCTAGACTTATATGTGAGTGTGTGTGTAGTATGTATATATAGAGAGAGAGAGATGGTATATAGATACAAAAACACATATATAAACATAATTAAACATATCTGATTATTTAAAAGCATTTAATGAAAGCAAAGATTTGCAATGTGAATAAAGAAAAGAAACTATATTTTGCATCTCATCATCAGTGAATGGCCTAACCACATAGGAAGCACACATAGGCCACACTATGTCACTCTCTAGCAAGCACACCTGAAACCCCAGAGCAGAAACACTGAGATCACCACTGTCAAAACACAGATGTGCTGACGCAGCACTAACAATGCGGCAAAATCTCATATCCCAGCACATACAGTAGCTGAGAAATGTGTCTTACCCTCAGAGTTGGCTTTCCTCAGCTCCTCATCCTTGCTCTGTAAGAGGATAAAACTGGTTTAAATAAGATGCCTAGTGAAGTAAGTGTATAATCTCTAATTCACCCAAACCCTTTTTCATGTAAAGAAGAAGCGATGATTTTGATACTGTGGTTTTAGCAGAGTAAGCGAATGTTACTGGGGCAAGGTGCTTTTGCCTGATATAAGGCATTTCCGATAACAGTAAATTATTTATGACTGTTAACAAAGTTTAAAAGGTCTTTAGAGAACAGAGTTGTTCAATTAATTTGGTTCAAAGGGGTACAGGTTTTTACATTAAAAGGTTGGACTGATTGGCAACAACACACTACTAAAAAACATAGCAAGTAGCAAAGACAAATATCTAACATACCAGAAAGAAAACTGGATATATGAAATACTCGCACTTACCTGGCTCTGTTTTGTGTCAGTAGGAGATGTTTTGGTGACTCCCATGCGGTGAAGCATGACATGGAGACGCTGTTCAAAGCTGGACGAGCTCTCTGAGGCATGTTTCTAGACAGTGACCAAAAAAATTACCTTTTAGAATATTTTTGTACTAACAGCACAAGAAACATTTCTATCAATATTTATTCTAGGAGCTCTCAGAGCACTTTTTAGGAAGTGAAGTCTGCCGTAAATAAAATAGTCAATAGGAACCTCTAAAACCGATGGCGCCCTCTCATCCAGAGGGATTTTGGATCAGCGGCCAACAGCGACCAAACTATTTCATACTGACTCACAGTTTTCAGCATTAGCTGACAGAAATTAAAAACATAAAAACATATTATGCAACAACAGATGCTGCAAGAAGGCCAATTTCAGCATCATGTTTATAGAATATTTTAGTTGTGCTGATATTAAATCACACCCATATTCACACTGTGACAATTGCACTTCTGACACATTTATATATAGAGTAACATCAGACTTGGTCAATGACGTCACAGACTGTTCTGAGAACAAGAAAATGTGACAAAAGAAATGCAGATCACACATAAAGTGACTCAACACATGCTGTCACAGCAACAAAAAAGTGCCATGGTAAGACGATGGTTTTCTTTGTGTGTACAACATGAACATGGTAAACAATCACTTCCATATACACTACCAGTCAAAAGTTTTTGAACAGTAAGATTTTTCATGTTTTTTTTAAAGAAGTCTCTTCTGCTCACCAAGACTGCATTTATTTGATCCAAAGTACAGCAAAAACAGTAACATTTTGAAATATTTTTAAAATAACTGTTTTCTAGTACTTCGGATCAAATAAATGCAGGATTGGTGAGCAGAATAGACTCCTTTAAAGAACATTAAACATCTAACTGTTCAAAAACTTTTGATTGGTAGTGTATATCGAAGTATCGTGATACTGTCTTACCTCATTGGCAAAGAGTTTTTTTAAGCAGAAATTTAACAAAGTGAATGAGGTTTTATTTAATGATATTTCAAACAAGAAAAAAAATTAATGGTGTAAGAAAAATACTTTCGGTATAGATATAATATTTAAGATATACCAGATCTACTATTTATAGTATATTAATCTTGTTTTAAAGATTGGGTTTTCGTTTTTTATTATTGTATATCAATTTTACCAGGTTGAAATCACATTAAAATCGGAGGGGCAATTCGATATAACCAAAAGGGCACTTTACCATTAGCAATTAAATGGCCAGGGGCGCCACTGATACCGTGGTACTGCCACAGTACTTTTATTGTAAGGCCTTAAATGAACACTTTTTACACAATATTTACTCAAAACGCAGTTAAAAATATCTGAAAACAGAACATTTGTGTTATGCATCAACAATGCAGTTAACAGATTTAGAATTTCTCTTAATCAGCCAATCAGCCTACTATATACTCTATAAATAACCAAATAGTCAGATTAATTGGCCTAGCCAGTATACAATATACAATATCTAGTTTAACCCAATCAGAACTACTGCTCAGTTACCTTTGCTTGCGTGGCTGCGCCGTCCTGCTCTGGCAAGACGTCTGAGAGCAGGATGAGGGACTGCGATTTGCCCTCTCTGAGAGAGCGACGGATGGGTTTGGGCCTCCGCTCTCCATCTGGGGTGCGGCTCTTCTCCAGGGTCCGGCTCTTCTCCCGCTCTGAGGGTGACACAACTGGGACTGGGCTGGGGGTTTTGGTGGGAGTGGGAGGTGCAGCAGGGGACAATGCTGGGACCTCTTCAGTTTTGCTCGGGGAGGAGGCAGGAGGTGTGGGAGTGGATGCAGGTGGGGTTAGTACAGGTGTGGGGGCAGGTGATGGAGCTCTGGGTGACATTTTGTCCTCAATAACTGGTGCAGTTGTTGTGGAATCTGTGATGGTGAGGATGGTGGTGGTGGCCGTGGTTGTGGCTGCCTTGACTACGTTTTCCTCATCCAGTTTCTCTTTGTCCCTCTCCTTTTCTTTCTCCTTCTCACGCTCTCTCTCCTTTTCTCTTTCCCTTTCCTTTTCTCGCTCTTTCTCTGCACGTGCCGCCTCCCGGAGTGGTCGGATGAGATCTGCTATTGAAGTCTTTTTGACTTTGCCCTCAGGAACGCCGTCGCCCTTGGCCCCTCGGCCTGCTCGGACTTTCTTAAAGGCGAAAAAGTCACCAAACTTCTTCTTAATGTTTTTGGAGGGGGCTGTGGTGGGGATGGGGGTTGTAGTGGAGGTGGTAGGAGGGGCAGTTGTGACAGACGTGGGCTCTGCAGGTTGTGCTTTAATGAGGGGCTCCTCCCTCTGGTGCTTTCTGAACACGAGGAGAGGAGAGGCATGATGGGAAATGTCTTTTGACAACCGGTAAGGATATTTCTTAGTTAGAGATCATGATTTAATCATGTGCTATGATTAATTTCAGTTAAATATCTGTTCATTAACATTGATCTGCATACTTGAGTGTGTTTGTATGTGTGGTGTACTCACAGGGGGTCATCAGGGATGATTTTTTTGGTGAAGAACTCTTCTACACCTTCATCAACCCTCCCCATGTTCTCATTGGCCTCATTCTCGCTCTCAGCTGCCTGCTCCTGCAGACATACAAACAAACACAGGGTCATTCACCCAATCAAAATCTACTAAATGTTTAATCTGGACATGAAAAACTTTATCATAGCATAATAGAATGAAAATATTAACATGATTTACACAATACATGACCCTTGATCAATAACTGCCTTGTCAGTTCGCAGGGAAACAAAATGGTATCTACAATGTACTGGCTTAACATTAGGAATGCTTCTGATGAAAAATGAAATACTTGATTTAACAGTTTAAAGGGGACATCGAATGCCCATTTTTCACAAGTTGGTATAATTCTTTAGGGTCTTCATGAAATGTCTGCAACATACTTTGGTTAAAATTCCTCGTGGTTGTGTAAAACAACACTGTTTTTACCTTTTCAAATATAGCTTTGTTCACTCGTTTCGATGCATGCATTCGGAGTCTGCCTTGGACTCCATATAGGCTCGGAGGTAGTCTTATTCAAATAGCTAGCTATCTACGTAGAAACCAGCTGCAAATTGAAACAGCTCGCTGGATGACAGATTTAGACTCAAACAGCTCATAAACTGGCTGTGTCTTTTCATTTCAGCTTTTCTAAGCTGGCAGACATGCCAGAAACCTAACTAAATGAAAAAAAAAATCTTAAAAAAGTGAAAATTTCATCTGATGTCCCCTTTAAAGATTCATTCATCAAAACTTGTGTTTGATGCTCTTTAAAACTAGATATTCATGAGCAGAACTGTATATTCCATTGTGTTCTTGGTCTATGAAATAATCAGCATTTTTTTTTTTACTTTGGATGAACTCAAATTTAGATTATAATCTATACACGTTTCTGTAAATTTGTGGTATTTTCACAACACGATCTTTTTTACGATTTTTTTTACGACGGATGAAAGTTTCGGAGGCAGTATGTAAACATGATTGACACAACGTAAGGTCATATTTATTTTTTTCACAAAAATTTGGGACTCAGTGTGCAAGGACCTTTCCTGGGAGATTTCTAAGAGCTGTTCACACCAAGACGAATATTCAGTGCAAAAATTTGTAGTGATAAACCTTTTAATTCGTAACTGCGTCTGTTCAGATCATCATGAATATTCACATGCTGTCAATGTCATGGTTTTTGTTAGGGAGAGTTGTTCTAATCTCTTTTCCATCATACTGAAAACTTGCCAAACAATATGATTTCCTTTTGATCTCATGTCCAGAGCCTCGGCATGAGACCACGACTTGGTGGTGCTCACAAACATTATTATTTTATTAATACAAACAAGCATTTTGCTATGCGACAGTGAATAGCAGAGGAAAAACCTTGAACCAGCGAACAGAAAAATCCGAACGGCTCTGCTTTCTTCTCTGTGACAAGTGGGTGTCAGAAACGCAAAGTTAAGTAGTGCTTTGTGTCCCAGAGTAACTAGGGTATTTCTGCTTTTCTAAAAGCATCATCTACTGTCAGAGAATGAATCTGCATTTTCATTCAGCCTGTCTGCCATTTACACTTTGGTCTAAACAGACAAACTGCATTTGAAAATTGGACCAAATTTTCAGGCTGAACATTTGTGTTGATGTGAAAAGGCCTTTAGCCAGAATAAACTGCAGAATGGATCAGACTTTATAGCAATAGTCAAAAGTCTGGCTCTGCGAGACAACTTCTATAACAACATGCCTATCAGGTTTGGTTTAGGGTTTAGGGTTAAGGTTGACAGAAATGTTGTGTATATTTTATAAGTTTACATGGTAAGCACTCCTGAGCTTATGCACTAGTGTTTTTTCTGCTTACTTTTATACATATTAAACACAGTATGAATAAGACTATGTAAGATGTTAGAAGGTTTTCTGTCTGCCATGGATTTGTCTTCAAGCAGATCTGCCTATAGTGTCCCAAGAGTGAGCCAAACCCTGCCTCAATCACTCTGCCTGTTCCCCCTCACCACCTAATATAATTACACCCCTCAGATACAGCCTCATCACACACACACACACTTAAATGAGAGAATGAGTGCTCGTCAGTGGTGACTGGTGTATCTGTCATGTAGTCACAGTAATAACACAATAGCCGCAGATATGGAGGTTGTCTGTTGTAAGATATGCCAGTTCTGATCATTCTTAAGCATTGAGTTTTAATGACATTACACTACATTGTGATTGTGATAAATGAGCAAAACGATTTTCATGATGGCAATCATTAATCTTTTACTCTAACAATATGTTCCCTGTAAGCTGAAATCACACTGCTGATCATTTCTACAGAGGCTTCAGAAATACAGGTTTGTATTAGGATTAATAGATCTTAATGTAAATATCAGAACAGAATCTGGAGCAGGCTTCAATTCAAGCGTGAAAAGAGGTTTTCAGGGTTAGGGTTACAAAAATCACATCAATACATAAAAACTGAGCTATATAATACAGCACATTATATTATATTCATACAGCACATGTATGAATATATAGCACTATATATATTATACATTTTTAATATTATTAATAATGGTTGGACAGAAAACCTTAACAGAGGATGATTCTTAAGCAGTGAACAGAGGTTCTCAAACAGGAGGCAAAACTGAAATGTATTATTATTCATTTAATTATATTCATTAATAATACTTAATAATCATGACAGAAACAGGTTTCGATACAATTTACATGCTTACAAAAAACAAAACTGTTTATTTTAATATTGTGACTTATTTTCAACAATGTGCACAGATTAATCATTATGACCAACCATTAACATGACCATGTGTATTAAGAAAGCAAATTGGGTCAATGTTGACTTGTCAACTGTGCCAGATCAGTAGCTTACAAACACTATACACACACAAAAGCACAGGGTGCCCAGTCTGTGTGTTTTGCCTGTTTCCTGCTGCTGCACAGTCTGCGATGCCTTCGGGCAGTTTGGGTACTGCAGGATGAGAAAGAAAGAAATATGGAGAGAGAGAGAGAAGGAGAGAGAGACCACTGCAGAGCTATAGCAACCATATGCAAATGAGGCACCGCACACCGCATGAGAAATGGATTATAAATCATTTAGCACCTCTCGGCCAATGAGAAGGCAAAGCACTCATCACTCCACCTTCAAAAAGAGGAGGAGAGCAGGCGCCACGTTGTGTGAGGCGGCACAGGGAGAGGTGTTTCCCACACATCTTAATAACACAATCATATTCTCCTACAAAACACACCGCATGAACTGTGCAACCATACAGCCCATGCTTAATTATATATCAATAACAGAAAACAAAGCTTTTGTGTGGTTCACATGGCCTGCTGGGTTTGTTAATACCTAAACAAGATGTCTAGGGTTCATATTTTTCCACATACAGCCAATGATGAATTATTTCATCACTCATGGTGAATTTATTTCATAAATAGGCTGTTACATATAAATCACTAAGTAATTAATTCCACTAGCCATAATTTGAAAATCAAAAAATTTGATCGAAACCAGATAATGTTAATACCTGATGGGTTAAGCTGGTCTGCTCTTGTAAAAGTGACACGTTTGGGTCTAAAGAAGCTGTTCCTGGATCAGTATGGCAGTAGGAAGCTGACACACTGATCAAAGATCAGTCTGACTCACATGCCATGACTTTGTGTACACCTTGTCAGATTTTCATTGATGGTTTCAATGGAAATAAGGAGAGAGACAGAATGAATGCAGTGATCTTTACCTCTATTAAACTCTGTGAACTGAGAACAGCATTATGGTGTGAGCAGGCCTGTCTAAAGGTGTCAGGTTGAGACAGTGATCCCAGAATTCCACAGGCTTCTGTCTCTGGTAGTAAAGCTACAAGTTCTATGGTAGGCAGTAATGCATCTCAGAGTGATTAAATCCAATAATTTCCACAAATATGGTACAAAATAGAACCTGAAGACTTTACCAAATGGTCAGTGAAAGGTGGTGCTTAACCTTTAAAAAATGATGACCATCAACCTCAGCTTGCAAACCTCAAATAAAATGAATATAAACAGCTCATTTAATTTTAATTTAAAAATTTAAATTTAATTTTTGCTTGAGTTTGACCAGTTTTCTGAAGGCTAAGCAAGAACCTCCTTTTAATGACATTTGTTGAAGGTATAAATAAGATTTTTTTTTACCACAGTTTTGTAACCCTGTTTCCAAAATTTTGGTCTTGCAACAGTTTAAATAAATCAGATTTTAAACTGTACTGTGTTATTTTTAGCAATAAACATTAAGTAAATATGAAAAATAAAACAATGCAAAAAAAAGACATTAAAAAAAGACACAAAATGAGTAATGGGGTTGCAAATTTAATTTGCAAATTTAGCCGTTACTCAGAAGAGACTAATTATTTTGTGACCAAATATTGGTTTGTAGTTACTGATAAACATATGTTTTAATTAATTAAAGACTGATCTTTTTTCTTCCTTTTTACATTATATAAAAGGCCTGAATGGCCAAGTTTGATGAATGCAGTCAACAGAAATATTTTTTTAAAAATTAAGAAAATGAAACAAGATTAATTACTTGCCTTCCCGCCATGCATTAGAAAAATGTCCAAATTATATTATGTTATATGTTACTGGAGCAACACAATTTAAGGAATGTTCATTTTTATAATGGGCAAATCATATGGTAAAAGGCCAGCTTTCAATAATATGTGGAACAAAGCTGAATATGCTGTTTTCATTATTGTAGTTCATTAAAAAAGGCTCTACTACAATTAATTAAATATCTACTTAATAGAACAAATGGTAACACTTATAGGGACCAAATGTAACTATTGGCTGTTTATTAGTACACATATTCTGCATGACCATATTCTATATCGCTAATCCTACCCAGTACCTAAACCTAACAACTACCTTACTAACTATTAATAAGCAGCAAATTAGGAGTTTATTGAGGCAAACGTTGTAGTTAATGGCTTGTTAATGGACCTTAAAATAAAGTGTGACTGAACAAATTTATGTCGACATTATGAAATTATAATGAAATTATTATGGTTGCAATTTAAATAGTTAATTTAAAGGTTTGTGGACCCTCCATGACAGTATTACCATGTAGAGGGCGTCAGGACAGGTTAAGACAAAAACAAAAAAACATTTGTGACCCTGGACCACAAAACCAGTCTTAAGTAGCATGGGTATATTTGTCGCAATAGCCAAAAATACATTGTATGGGTCAAAATTATTGATTTTTATTTTATGCCAAAAATATATAAAGATATCAAGTAAAGATCATGTTCTATTTAGATATTTTGTAAATTTACTACCGTAAATTAAAACTTAATTTTTGATTAGTAATATGCATTGCTAAGAACTTCATTTGGACAACTTTAAAGGCGATTTTCTCAATATTTTGATTTTTTTGAACCCTCAGATTCCAGATTTCCAAATAGTTGTATCTCGGCCAAATTTCTGGCCATTGTCCTATCCCAACAAACCATACATCAATGGAAAGAGTATTTATTCACATTTCAGATGATTTATAAATCTCAATTTCAAAAAATTGACCCTTATGACTGGTTTTGTGGTCCAGGATCACATTTTAAGAAAGGATACAGACTTTTGATGTTTTTAAAACAAGCTACTTTTCATTGTAGGTTACTTTTCTGTTAGATAATTTATTACATGAGATATTTTAAAAGTGTACTGCATTTGTGTAAAATGTCATGGAGTTTCCTTCAGTAACACCTGCATAGAAATTCTAGTGTAGCTTGATTAATTCCAGAACTATTCTGTGGCAGGACGTCAAATTGTGAAATACACAGGTCACTCTAGATTGGAAGTGTTGAGCATCCTTCTGTAATAAAGCTCTGTGTGTGTGAGTATGTGTGTGTGATATTGTGGAGAGGAGAGGTAATAAACGAAATGCTTATGCAGCCATCAAAAATGCAAAAGCAGAGAGAATCTTAACAGGGATACAAGGACAACACTAAAACTCACAGAGCCCCGAACACAATTTTTATGGATGGGTCATCTTTCCTCAAGACCAATGAGTAGGCTGTACCATAGAGGCACCCCTCATCATAGAACCCGGTTGTCCCACACTGCCGACAGCCCTGCGGGGACTTACAGGAAAAAAGCACACACACACATACTGGACCATCAGAGCATCAACTCTTCTCCAGTCACACGAGCTTCTCCCTGAGGCACCACCTGTCATTGGATTTTCACCAGCCAAGGAGTATGACCATCACACAATATGGCCACACACTCTCGCCAACAGATCACGCTGACAGGAATAAACATATAACACACATACTCATTCAGGTGATCAGAGGAAATGACAGGGGTGTTTTCATCCCTCCGTGCCCATGTCTGCGATAACATTGGCGCCAAACTCTCCAGAGAGCATCTGTTCTGAAAAAAGCTGCCTGCACAATGATCTCACACACGCACAAATATACAGCGTTAACAAGGGTAACACCAGTCTACAACTATACATTAACAAAGGTATAATAACAGAAGACCCCTCCCCATTATACTGTCTATCACACATATACACTTATACAACGGTTACAAATTAGATCTGTGATCTGTATCTGTGTTTGAGTGTAACTGTGTGAGGATACACATTTTAATAACTGTCCATAGTGACTGGAACTCGCCAACAGTTAGACATGACAACATTCAGCATTACACTCACGCACACCAGTCTTCATGACAACGCAGAAACAGCTACAGGTCTCGTATACGGACGAAGACATCATATAATAGTATAGTATAACTACTACTACACAATATAGATAATCCTATAATTTACCAACTATATGTACTAACTACACTAAAAGCTGATGCAAGCAGACATAACATTTTTACACAGCAAGTAATATGATAATACCATGATTTCTGTGGAAACTACCATGATTGTACTATGGTATTCCTAGACACACTTTGGAGCGCAATGGTAAATGAATATGGTGAGCCTTATTTCACTGTACAGGACTTTTGTACTATGATTATTTATATGAACACTATTATGCTGGTAATATTTGTTTTGACATAACTTGGGATACTATGGTAAATAAAAGTGGTAATCATATGCAAATGGCATCACAGTACTACGGTACCACCATGGTTTTTGTGGACACTACTGTAACAGTATTACCATGGTATTTTCTTTTGACATACCTTGGGATGCTATGCTAAATAAGGGTGGTAATCATATGCACATGGTATCAAAGAAGCATGGTATTACCACGAATTTTGTGGACACTACTGTTTGATAGTACTGTGGATACTAATGTTTTGACATATTTTGGGATACTATGGTAAATACAGGTGGTAATCATATGTACATGGCATCATAGTACTACGGTATTATCATGATTTTTGTGGACAGTACAATATTTTTAGACAAACTTTGATAAATGCAGTAATCATACATTTCATCACATTATAGTACCATGGTATTCCCATTATTTACACAGACACTACCATGGTATTTTTGACATATCTTGGGGTACTAGTAAGGGTAATAAAAGTGGTAATCACATGGTATCACAGTACTATGGCATTGTCATATTTTTGTGGCCCCTCTGTGACAGTATTACCATATATTCTTTGGGATACTTCAAAGTACCATGGTAAATTAATATAGTAATCATACATGATATCACAATACACCGCTATGATGGTATTTTTGGCATATCGATGAGCACCACACTAAATAAATATGGTAGTCACACATGGTATCACTCCTTAAAAAAAAGTGGAAATACCATGACGTTTTAATATACTATCAATCAAAAAGTTTGCAATCAGTCTGTTTCTTTAATAATATTTTTATTTAGAAAGGACACATCAAAAGTGACAGTAAACACATTTAAAATGTTTTACAAGATTTCCTTTTTAAATAAATGCTGTCCTTTTCAACTTTCTATTCATCACAGAATCCTGAAAGAAATGTACCATGGTTTCTGCAAAAATATGAAGCAGCACATTATTAATAACAACAATTTTTTGAGCACCAAATCAGCATATTAGAAAGATTTCTCAAGGATCATGTCACACTGAAGATTGGAGTAATGGCTGTTGAAAATTTAGCTTTGCCATCACAGGAAAAAATTACATTTTAAAATAAAATAAAATAGAAAACATTTATTTTGAATTATAATAATATTTCACAATATTTCTGGTTTTGCTGTATTTTTTGATCAAATAAATGCTTTTACATTTTTTTTTTCAAAAACATAATTAGTAATACTTGGAGAACACAAATTCACTATTAACTGAGAATTTTCCCTGAATAAACTCCTAATTACTGCTTATTGATAGTAAATAAGGCAGTTGTTTTACTAGTTATGTTTAGGGTAGGGTAGAATATAAAATCTAGAATATAGTCATGAAGTATAAGGCATTAAAATGTCTTTTATAAGTACTAATAAACAGCCAACATACTAGTAATAAGCATTCTAATAAGCAGCTAAGTGTTCTCTAATCTAAAGTGTTACCAAAAAAGCTTATATTAGTGTATATATCATGGTACATACCCAAAAACCGTAATAGCAACATGGTATTCTGTGGTATTACTATCTGATACCATCATTGTAACATGGTACCATCACAGTACTTCAGTTAATGGCAAACAGAGATAAAATTCCCGAAGTTCTATGGCAACCAAAAAAATTTGGTTTGAATGACTCGACAGGGTAGTTTCCAACACACCTGTGATTGATTTTATAATACCTGACAACCCCACACAATTTCCACAATCACAATGTGAGGGCACAATAGCACCCTTATCACACACAGCATCAAAGACACATCACAGCTCACAATGGAAGCATCAATAAACATGCCATAAGAGCACATTAGACACACAGTAGTGTAAAGGCATGTGTGTGTGTGTGTGAGCAGCTACAATTGAGAACACCGTAAAGCCCATCACTATGGCAACCATTTACCAAATGACCATTCACAGGATGCACAAGTGTAATAGATACACACCGATATGAAGAAAAAGACATCCTCCGCCGTTCTTTTCACTCCATCTCACACTCACGTAACGAAGACACAGCAGTGAGGATATAATATCTTAGAAAAGACAGGACGGGCTGCACAGAATCGCAGTGTGCCAGTGCAACCACACACGGTCGTTGCAGCATCGGCGACTGTCACAACATTACATCTCATTTACACAAACGATCAGTTTCGCCCAACCTCACAGAGGGGCGAATAAACAGATTTCAAGCCCACACCCTGGGAATGCCACGAATAGAGGGATTCTCCATTCCTGGTGACAGAAGAGAGGGCGAAACCCTCCTTGATCTGAGAACATTAATAATTGAGATGCTACAGCAGTCACATCAAGAACAAGCGTCCATAAGCAGTGGACAGATACTGTGCCCCTTTCTGACAGTGTACACACACCACCCAGCTGAGCATCACAAGCACGACGACACACACACACACACACACACACGGTGCCTGAAAATGGCAGTGGAGGACACACACCCAAAAAATCTCAATCCCGCATATTACGAGAGAGAGAAAGGAAAAAATGAGAAGATGGAGAGGATGAGACGTGGGAGAGAGAGCCAGGGTTGCTGCGGACGAACCAACCTGAGCAGAGCCGTCAGAAAGCAGCATCCCTCCCCCTCTCTCTCCACCACCAGCGTCCCCATCTCAGCCTTCCCCTGCTCCTTTCTTCTCGCTTCCCGACCCTCCCGGGCGGCCGTGCTGCCGTCTTACCTGCGGCTTGCTGGGAGGCTGCCTATTCCGGCGGTTGGGTCTGGGCCTGGAGCGGGTGTAGTGCCTCAGTGTGTGGCCTTCGATGGGCAGGTCCATAGGGGGCTGAGGAGGTGCAGACTCCGAGCGCCGGGGCTCTCTGTTGCTAAGAGCGGCAGCAGCAGCAGCGGGAGCGGCAGCAGCATCCGCCTCTCTCCCCGAGTAGGAGTGGCTTCCTGGCTTCAGCTGGCCTGCCGCGGTGACTGACAGCCCTGTGGCCAATGACAACGACAGGGCCCGCCTCCTCTCCTCCATTCCTACTCTGGAGACCTGAGACCCTCCCCCTCCTCTCTCCTCTACCTCCTGCTGGGGATGTGTGGCCGCACGCGCCTGCTGTTCCCCTTCCACATCTAACAAACCTGCAGAGAGAGAGAGAGGGAGGAAGGAAATAAGGGACAACAGAGGGAGATAGTGAGGGAGGGGAGAGACTGAAGCCTGTATGATGTGTGCATCTACATGGAGAGGAGGAAATAGATTGAGATGGATCGAGAGAGAAGGAGGGAACGATGGATGTGCAGATATGCAGCAGAGGATGCGAGAGAGGGAATGAAAGATCAGTGAAAAAGGCAGGAAAAGGGAAAGATAAAGCTGGACATCATGGAAGGTTCAGGATATTCACATGATTGATGCAGGCTGCCAGGGAATCTCACAAAAACACGCCCAGAATGTCTGTCATGTTTTACCCCAAAATCAGTAAATATACAGTCTAATTTTTTTATGATTATATATTAGATATGGGAAATCAAGCCTAATTTTTTACATTTTTACAGTTAGCCAGTTAGTCAGTGTAATAAACAGTTATATATACATATATATATATATATAATACACACACATACACAATATTGTTTAAAGTTACCATTTTTTACCAAGTTTCTTATGCTCACCAAGGCTGCATATATTTGTTAAAAAATATAATGAAAACAGAAATGTTGCAAAATATTATTTAAATTCTTACGATTAAAAAAGTTAAATGCAATTTACACCCATGCAGTAGCTGTTATTCCAGTCATTAGTGTCAAATGGTTCTTCAGAAATCATTTTAACATTCTGAAATGGTGCTCATGAATCATTTCTTATTGTTATCAATGTTGAAAACACTTTGGACTGACTAATATTGTTGTGGAAATTGTATTTTTCAGAATTCTTTGATTAATAGAACAGCATTTATTAGAAATAGAAATCTTTTGTAACATTATGAACGTATTTTAATCCATTTATTGCATCCTTGCTTAATAAAAGTGTTAATTTCAATTAAAAATACATAAATTAGTGTTCTGCATTACACTCTTAAAAATAAAGGTTCTTTATAGGCATGGATGGTTCCATGAAGAGCCCTGAACATCCATGGAACCTTTCAAATAAAGGAAAGGTTCTTTATAGTGGAAAAAGGTTCTTTAGATTTTTAAAATGTTCTTCAAAATGGTTCATTTAAGAACTGTTCAATGAAAGGTTCTTTGGGGAACCAAAAATGGTTCTTCTGTGCAATCACTGCAAAAAAAAAAAACCCTTTTAGAGCCTTTATTTTTAAGAGTGTATAGTAATGTCACAATACAAAAATTTTCTAAATAACAGGCTTCATTTTCTTTAAGCAAATTAATTATAATTTCCTCATCCGATTTATTTTGGGGTGAAATGTGACTGGAACAAGAAAAAAGAAAGATAAGAGCAAAGAAAACAGGACAGGTACACACAAAAGAGCCGAAGAAGAGGAGGGTGGCGGACCGGGGGAGGGGCTTTGTCATGGTTGTAAGCTGGTGGCCCCCTCCCTCGTCTGAGGGGCTCAGTGGTGTGAGAGTAACAGGGCTATGCTCCAGTTAGCTGCTGCCAGCAGTGTTACACAGCTGATTATATTTAGTAGAGACAGGGTGGGACCTCCCAAAATCAATCCCCCCACTGTCTCAGACTCACACACACACCACAGATAGACGACCAATTAGACAGGGAGGGCAAATCCCATGAGAGGGGGATCCCTCTCTCGCAGAGATAGGACTTCAAACAACAAAGCACGCTTTTGAAGTCACGCTCACTATAGCACTACTACAGTACATACTGCATCACATACACACAATCTCAAGCATTTGCTCAAGTTAAACACACAGTAGGCTGTCATTAAATCAGTCTCGCGTTCTGTAGTAAAGGATGTGGTTGAATGAGGTCTGGATAACCATATATAGTTGAATGATTGTAAAAATCATAGTCGTTTTGTTCAGATAAGAGCAATGACAAGTCTTTAACCCCTTCATATTCGATGACTGCATAATTAAATAGACCTGAACATGATCTCTGACCTCAACAGCTGTTGTGTGTATGCCAGGGTTTGTTACAGCCAATCATCTTTCAAGTAATGCAGCTATGATGTCACCAGTATACGCTACATCCAATCACATGTGATTTAGGAGTGCAAAAGCAAAGACAAATGGCAAAGGGCGAAGCACTTGTCGGCATCAAGACACAAGGGACTTACTTTTGATGGAAGGGGCGGGACGGATGCTACGGGAGTGGAAGCTGTTTCTCCAGTTGACGGGGACGTACTGTGGACATGTAGAGAGAAAATCAAACTTAAATGCATACAAGTGACTGCAATCAAACTCACGCTCTAGATTACTAAAATCATTTGAATTTATAATCAAAATCTGATTATTAAACAATAAATTCTGTGAAAAATAAAGAAGCTGTGTTGAAGCCATAATTGATATTATGTGAACGCACATCACTTGAATTTCAAAAATGGGCCCTAAGTGCCTTAGAATCTGAAAATTTGTTTCAGAATTTAAAACAGAAATGTTGTATCAAAAAAGAAAATATTTCTATTTTTTGTACAGATTCTTAATACAGATGTTCTACCACTTCTCCACTAATCATACTGAAGAACATGGATCATCAAGTATGACACACAGTGGTGTAGATTATTCAGCAAAATGCTAAGAAATCATGGACTTTGTGTTCACTTTTAATCAATTATTTAATCAATTAACTCAAATTACTGTGCTGATGATATAATTTGAAATTTAAACGAGAAAAATACAAAATAAAATCATTTTCATTAGCTGTCTCAGACTTTTATACCCCACTAAATATTATTAGGCCATGCTGTTATTTTGCTTGGTGACTGTAAACAGTCTATAATTACTCTAACATGCGCTATATTTTATTTATATTATTATAGAATTTTATAAAAGCAACAAGTCACACAAGGCTGTGTTATGGTGATTTTAAAATGCTCTATAATTTACTAACACTACTATTCAAAAGTTTGCAGTCATTAAGATTTTTTAATGCTTAGTTTTGATATAAGTCTATTATGTTGCATTCATTTACTCAAAAATACAGTAAATTCAGCAATATTGTAAATTATTACAATTTTTAAAAACTGATTTTCTTTTTTTAATATATTTAAAAATGTAATTTGTTTCTGTGAAGATAAATCTGAATTTTCAGCAGTCATTACTCCAGCCTTCAGTGTCACATGATCCTTCAGAAATCGTTCTTATATTCTGATTTGGTGCTCAAGAACATTTCTTATTATTATCAATGCTGAAAACAGTTGTGCTGCTTAATATTTTTGTAGAAATTGTGAATTTTTTTAGGATTCTTTGATTAATAATGGAAATTTCAAAATAACAGCATTTAATTGAAAAATAGCCTTCACTGCAACTTTTGAACAATTTAATGCATCCTTGCTAAAGTATTCATTTCTTTAAAAATTTTTTACTTTTGAGTGGCAGTGTATGTGTTGGACTGGAAAGCTAGAATTGAGCAGACATGCTCCGTCCTCACATCATCTGTAGGGAATTCATGCTCCATCACTCTGAGCTGAGGAACATTGGCCTTGATATTGGTGGACTGGGAAAACTCCCTCATGTGCTTGTCCTGAAAGCAAGCGAGATATATATTTCATGTCATACACATGTACACACAATTCTCATGCGCTAAATAAACACATTCATAAATGCAAACACTTACCAGCTTTTCCTGAGCCACTGACAAATCCTGAAGAACTTCATCAATTATACTTTCCACCAGAGAAACACTGACAGACACTTTCAGTTCACTGTGAAAAAGTGAGAGAGGGGAGCACAAAGTAAAAAAATATATATATTTTGAGGTTTCAAGAGTTTAATATTGTTTATGGAGATGTGTGTCCAACCTGAGCTTGTTTCTGATGCTGTTCTCTGTCTCTTGCATTGTGTTTTGAATGAATTGTGCAGCCTTACGTGTCTTCTTGGCCACACATTCTGCCAGATGCTCGCTGACACTTGACCTTTGGACGACTCTGGGGCAGGTCAGCTGGGCAGACTGCAGCATTGCAGTTGCCAGTTCCTGCACAACACAAGAGAAAATCTGATTTGTACTGCCATCGAATTACAGTGACCTCCACTAAAGCACTAAACATACTCAACTCTCGATCTCGATCATACTACATACCAGACACTAAAGAAACACCCAAACAACATGACTAAACTTACCTGGATTTCCTCAGTGATCTCACTCCTCAAGGCTGTAGCAGCATCATTGAGAATGCATTTCAGCATGTGACCACTAGAGGGCGCTCTGCCCAACTCATAAAGCCCTGCGAAAGACTGAGGGGAAAGGCCAAATGTCAAAATCACAAGTAAATTAAGAGCATCATTACATTGTTATAGAAATTTTTAACCATATCAATTAATCATTACTACTATGCAAGTGAATTTTCATATCCTGATCACATGTTTCTTAATCTATTATATGTTACATATTTAGCAACTTGAGGATGTAAATCTTAATTCTCAGTTTTCTCTTACTATATCACAGATAAATGATCACAAATTTCTGAAAGTCTGGTGAACATGTTTATAAGCATATATATTTTTTGAAAGTTCAAATAGTACTGCATAACAGGAATGACTTTTACACTACAGTTCAAAAGTCTGAGGGTTTTTTTTAAGACTTTAATACTTTTGTTCACTGAGAACACATTAAATTGATCAAAACTGAAAGCAGACAAACTTTAAAATAAAAGACATTTATAATGTTACAAAATATTTATATTTCAAATAAATGCTGTTCTTAACTTCTTTTGAATTCTTTATTCATCAAAGAATCTGTTTTCATCATCGATAATAATGAGAAATGCTTCTTGAGCACCCTAAAATGATTTCTAAAAGGATCATGTGACACTTAAGACTGGAGTAATGGCTGCTGAAAATTCAGCTATGCAATCTGAGTAATAAATCACATTTTAAAATATAATAAAATAGAAACGATTATTTTAAATTCAAGTAAAATTCACTAATATTACTGTTTTATTTTCAGAGCAAATAAATGCAGCCTTTCAAAAACATTCAAAAATCATACCAATCCCAAACTTTTAAACTGTAGTGTAAAAAAATCTGGCTTTAAATCTATAATATTGCAAACCATGTAGATGTGTAATCTCATACACTAATGGCCGTCTTTGCATGTTGAAGCGCTTCCTCTGCAAGCAAGATGTCCGACTGCACCTCTTGTATATTGTAGCAGGTTAAAGGATGCACACTTTCCTGTAGTTTCTTACAGAGATCCTGCACTAACTGAGAGAACAGAGATTTTATCATAATGATCTGAACTCTTAGTATGTAGTATTACAGTCATAGGCAGTAATAATTATTTAGGAAGTATATATCCACACAAACCTGTTCAGAGCGAGTGGTCTTCAGTCCATGCTGCAGATGGTACATATCCTCACCTGTTCGACACTGTCTTTGATTGTTCCTGTGTAAAAAAGTCTGGATCTACATATACACACACAAAAAGAGTCAGTTATATAGATCATTGTCTGCTCTTATGGCTTTCTACAGTCCTGGAAACAAGAACTAACTTTCTGTAAAGCCTCCTCCATCTTCTCTGGGGTGTTTCGGTATGCTTGAAGAACATCGCTCATTGGAATGGACATGTTCTGTAGTGTCAAGTTTCTGTTTGAAAACACACATATAGAAAACACATACGTTTGTAACAAATATAAGTCATTGAAAATTGTCTGTATGTCTGTGGGGTACTCTCACTTTTCCATGGCATTGGCCACATCCATAAATCCTCCAGCAGTCACATTGTTTCGGTCCCAAACCAGTGTTCTGTCAGAAAACAAAGCACAACCTTCATAAGAAATGCCAGCGACTGCAATTTTGCCAAATAGGGCATGTTTTGTTGATCCTGGAAATACACTGGCAAGTGTAAATTCTGACTGATTGACAGGAACAATGATCAAGGAACATGACAAAAATGCTATAAGTCACCAGGTGTAGAAAATTACTTTAGCTTGGTGTTGATCATGAGGGCCTTTGCTAGCATCTTTGCTCCTGTGTCACCTATACAGTTTCCGCTGATATCAATCTTGGACAGGCTGGCGTTGCTGCCCAGGCTGTTGATGAGGATGGTGGTACCAGTTTTCAACTTTGAGTCACATACAGAGAGAGACTCCAGTGGCTAAAAAGTGTAAAAAAGAGAGTAAAGACATCAAGGAGGTCACTTCCCATGCCAAATGCACATATGAGACAATGGTCATTATATTGCTTCAACAAATTCCATTGATCTTTTCATGGAGTCATTAACCTTTGGCTATAAGTCTCATTAAGATTTCTATCAAGGTCTGAGTCTCATTAGCTTTAGAAACAGTATCTACTGAGAAGTTTGGGTCGTGAAAGGCCAGCACTGATCCTTTGGAGACCATAAATGCTCCTATTAATGTGGATAAAATTACACAAAGTTGAGAGTCTGTTTTAATGAGTCCTATATGTGAGTCAGAGCTGCTTGTGTAATTACTGAGGCCGGGCGTGCCTTGATAGAGAGGGATCCTGGGTAATTAAAACTCAATGCTTGCTGGAGAAATGGAGGGGGGTGTCTCTGCGGACCTTCTCTTTTATTACAGATGCAAACACACACATATGCACACATACCAATCTTTAATGTTAGCTGAGCCAAAGACAGCAGCTCTTCCTACTCTCAATGTTATATGAGAGCTGTGGTCCGTAGGTGGACTTTCTGGTGTATGTATCTGTGGTGGATGGGGGAAGTGATCCTATTTTGCAGCAATTCTCATATCATTTGGGAGAGCTTGGTTATGAATATGACTAATGTATGATTCTAATGAAATAATGAGACGTGTGTGTGTGTGTATGTGTGCAGTGTTTCTGATTATTACAAATGATGTACTCACACACTCCTCCTCTTGAATTAGCTGTACAAGGCGGTGTAACACATCTGTAAGAGCTCTGAGAGAAAGAGGCGGCATTTAAAATATGCATCATATGCATGAAAGGAAAAGGGGAAATTGGGTAGATATGATGTGGAGAGAGAGGATGGACTGGATAGACTGAAAGGTGCATCAAAAATATTTCAAACAGGTTTCCTGAACACTCATACATCTAACGTCCAAAAAAAGAACACATATCATTTAAAAAATATGAGTAATTCACACCTAGACTTCATGGCACTTACCTAGACTTCATGGCAAAATTGCGTCCAATTGAAAGATGCCGAATAGAATGACTGCGACCAATGGAGAGAATTAAAGTAACCATATTGCTCTCAAAACCTGTCAGAAAGAAACCACAAATTACTCATGATTTGTCTATATATACACCTATATAATAATTTAATTTCACAGTAAGCGAGCTGTACAACTTCCATCACACACAGCCACCAAATTAGACATGCTTCCTCTTTCTACATGCCATATTAACCGTATTTTTACCTGTCAAGCAGAGGCAAAGCAAGCTCATTTTGGGCCTATCGCTTCTTGTGTCTTTATTTAGTCCTTTTAGCACATATGGCTAAGTAAGCCAAACTAAGTCCTGAGTGTTAACTGTTGAGAAAACATCCTGCAAAGGGTCGACACGGAACGCATTCTAGGTACTAGTATCTAAATGAATAAGTACATGTATCTATTAAATAAATACTGATATCTAATAATAAATACTAGTATCTATTAGTAGTACCCAATGAATAAGTCATTCTAATAATAGTATTTAATGAATAAGTACTAGTGTCTATTAAAAACTTATTAGTATCTAATAAACAATAATTAATGTCTAATAAACAAGTACCTTTAAAAAAAGGTACTAGTACCTAATAAATAAGTACTAGCACCTAACGGAAAAGGTACTAGTAGCTAAAAAGTAAATACTTGAGCATGAAAATAGATACTTGCAAATTTTAAGGATTAAATTTTAAAAACGGCTTGCCTTAGAGACAAATGGTATTGAGACCATATGTTTTTAATAGTTGTACTTTTTTAACATTACATGACATGGCATTATGAAAAAAATCACTCACATGCAACAATTTATTTCAGTGATATCACAGTTATTTCAGTGATATCTTGCAGGAATTATGATCATTTAATGCATACCATTGCATTAAAAATCCATAAATCCATTAAATTTGATAGGTGTTAAATGAGTTATTGTACCAGTCCAGTCATGTACAGTGTTTTCATCTTTTATAATTCAAATATCTCTCTCATTTATTTCACACTGACACTGGTCTCTGTTTGTATATGTGTTCAGACAGGTGTGATAGCCCTGCAGCGGCACAGTGTGGGTCCAGTGGGTCATGTGCTATTCTGACTGATGTGTTGAGCCTGTTCTCCTCATGTAGCAGATTCAACAACGCCTGTATTTGCTTTGTCTCCTCCTGGGTTATAAAAATAGCATGGCCTGATTCCATCTTCTCCCAGGGTTCAACATTTTTACAAACACTGCTTGTTTCTTGAAAAGCAACACTAGTTGCTTCAAGAACCATTGAAATTATTGACCATTGAAGATTCCAGGTTAAACACAAGATGAACTTTGCCATCAGCATCTGCGGCATGCTGTTGATTACCACACACAATGAATTTCACTTGTGTCCCAGTTTGAAAAAAAACAAAAAAAACATGTACAGTAATAAAAACACTTAAAGAATTTTGTCATCATTTACTCACCTTCATGCTATTCCAAACCTGTATAAGATTCTTTCTTATGCTGATCACAAAAGAAGATATTTTGAAGAATTTTAAAGAACCAAACAGGGAAGAAATACTATGGAAGTCAATGGGGACCATCAACTGTTTGATTACCAGCATTTACAAAATATCTTCTTCAGTGTTCAACATAAGAAAGAAACTCTTACAGGTTTGGAATGACATGAGGGTGAGTAAATGATGACAAAATGTTCATTTTTGGGTGAACTATTCCTTTAAAATGTGGCAAAAGTTTCAGAGGGCTTAAAAGCAGAAATGTGAAGCTTGTACATTGTTAAACATGATATTGACATGAATTTTTCATTAAAATGCTTAATATTTGAGCGGTTAGGATTGTCAGGGGAAAAAAAGAACATATTTGATAGCACATATCTGATATTTAATGCACTGATAGGAAGAGTGGAATTTTGGACCATTGGGATTTCACAGTGGGCGGGACTACCCAGCAACAAAAAAAGAAACAAAACAGTGACTGTTTGTCCTGATTAGGACAAAAGTCTGATTTTATTGTCTGCTTTTCTTCTGATTTTATGCTTTTATTGTTTATTGCTTTATCATATCATGCCTGGTTACTTAGAATATGTTATTAAAACAGCTTACCAGGTTTAAATTTTGTCCATAAACATCTTTGCCAAAAATGTGGTTATTTGAACAGATGTACACAACAGACCTTTTGGCCTCTTTCTTATCTTATGAAAAGAGGTTTTCTAAGCAGCAGGAGGACAAAGGCACACGCAGTGAGTCAGATTAATTTATGCCTCCATCTCTCCATGTATCAGTCAGATATGATTTATAACCTGATGTGAGGAGAGACCCTGTAACACCTCTAGTGCTGTTGTGAAAGAGACAGCCAGTGAGAGCAATATTATAAATCTGACAGAGATAAAGAGGAAGGTATAAAGGGAGGTTAATAAAGTGCCGGCCGCATGAAAGAGAAAATAAAATAAGAGACTGTACCATTGTCAGACAGGTCCAGACTGCAGATGGCCTTGGCCTCGAAGATGTGTTCCTGAATCACCTGAGCTCCAGCCGACCTCAGCTACACATACCACAAAATCACACACACAATTTTAAGAAAAGATTTATATAATATTGTATGTGTGTGTGTGTCTGTCTGTACCTCACAGCAGCTGATGTCAAGCTCCAGCTCAGATAGATGAGTGTTGGTGGCCAAGCCCTGTAGTAACAATCTAACAACATTTACACCGGACATTATTATATAATAAATTAGTACTTTTATTCAGCAAGGATGTATTAAATTGATCAAAAGTGACAATAAAGACATGGATAATGTTACAAAAATATTTATATTTCATGGAAATGCTTTTCTTTAGAACTTTCTGTTCATTAAAAGCAAACAGCAAAATTGAAGGCCTTTCACAGGAGATGTACTCAAGCTTGTAGCACACACATTTATGCATATACTGGCACAAAACCCCATACCTGAGAGCTTCTGGAGGTAGTTTAGTTCCAGCCAATCCCACGTATTTTAAAACAGTGCTCTTGCTGAAAAAATCCCTCACACTGCGCGTGACCTCTCGTACTTTCCTAGTGCAGCCACACAGATCAGTATGTACAAGTAGCTTGTGTAGAGATGCTTATAATCCATAATGACACTTCTGATGGCTCACCTATGAGAAAAAGTGTTCCTGGAGAGGCTGAGGTAGCTCAGAGTAGTGCAGCAGCCCGCAGACAGAGAAACAAACAGCTAGAGAGAAACAGAAATAGACAGAGAAAGGTCAAAGGTACTCTAGATATGTTTAGAAGAAATACTGTAGTGAAAAAGCTCAACCAGCTTTGACACTGGATAAATATTGCATAGATGACATATCCTTAACTAATTTTACACTACAAAATAAGCAATAAAACAAGATGTAGAATATAACTGATGTGACTCACTGTGTCTAGAGGGCAGTCTGTGTAGCTGAGGTCCAGGTGAGAAACTGCATTTGAAGCAGAGAGGAACTTAAAGAGGCTCTAAACAGAGACAGACAAGCATGTTATTTCAAAACCGTCCCAAGTGTTCAACTCTATTCACTCTTTTTTGCTCAATTTTGCAATGTTGGTGATAAAACCTGTCAGACAGAAAGGCAAACATAATACTTCTGTAATCAAAAATATTCAATGATTGCAAACAACATTTATAGTCCCTCGAAACAAAAAGTTAATGTACTGAAACACATCATTGATTCTATTCCCTTCTACAACATAGCAGAACACTGAAATTGAAAATGATCTTACACACTCATACAATGATCAACAATAAGTCCGCTGGCAAGTGTTAAGGATGTTTCGGGCCAGTTGACACAAGTGACACATTTGGGCTAGTGCCGCATTGTCACTATTTGTTTGTAGGATTTTATTTATTTTTTGGACAAATTCTGCTGATTTAAACATGTCACCGAAGTACTGTTATTTTTTTTCTTTTCAGTTTTCCAGTGAAAATAGGTTGTTGTTTTTTTTTTAGACTTTTTGTGATTTACAAAATTCTTTTATTTAATAAAGGCGAATTCAATTGATCAAAAGTGACAATAAAGACATTAATAATATTACAAAAAAATTCTATTTCAAATGAATGCTGTTCTTTTTAACTTTTTAATCAGCATATTAGATTGATTTCTAAAGGTTCATATGAAGTAATGGCTGCTGAAAATTCAGCTTTGCCATCACAGGAATAAATTACATTTTAAAATATAATAAAACAGAAAATTGCAGTAAACTGTTACAATATTATTGTTTTTACTGTACTTTTTTTAAGCAAATAAATGCAGCCTTGGTGAGCATAAAAGACTTCTTTCAAAAAATGTAGAAATTGAACAGTTTGAATGGTAGTGTATCTATAATATTTTATATGTATAATATAAATAGTTATTTTTGTGGTGGGCCAGTGAAAATATTGGCAGGGCAAGAACAACTCTGAACTAAGGGCCTTATATCATCCCAGCTCTCTCAAACTCACCATAGCCTCTTCTGTCGCCAGGCAGCCGATGTTTCCGCTCAGGTCTAGGTGGGTGAGAGTATTGCAGAGAGATGTACTTTGATGAAGAACTTGAACCAAACAGCCCAGGCCTAGGGCAAAAAGAGAGAAATAAGTTGAAGTCGGCAACAGCACGGCAACCACAGCTACACTGAACATGCATCTAATTACATTTGTAGGCATGAAACAGCATCTTGAAATGTATAAAAGGGAGTAAGAGATCAACGCAGCACCTTTCGGGGACAAAGACACCTTGGAGAGGTGCAGCTGACTGAGGCCACGTGGCAATTTGCCCAAACTCTGACTGAGAGCAATCACACCTAAGCGCAAGAAAACAGAGATATCATAACATCAGCATGTATACACAGGACAAATCTGAACAGATGGAGACCTGATCTCAGATCAGAGAGAATATCTGCATCAGTACCTTTATCCTCAATAGCATTGACAGAGAGGTTGATGATATGGACAGCAGAGGCAGAACTGTCCCGAAAAGCACTGGCCATCTTGACAGCGAAATCCCTGCATCGTGGATACAAAGAGAAATAACTTACTTCAAAGACACTGGACAAATGTATTTAACTCTTCGTAAGCACAAGGACCTTAATGAAACTCACATTTTGAGTCCGCTGGCCTCCAGACTAACCTCCTCCAGAGCACAGGACCGGGCGATCATATAGAGGACCTGCTCCTGCACATCAGGGGTCTGAAAACAAAGACCAGAGGCTAATAAATAATGTAAAATTCTCATTTTTGGAGGCAAATGGATGACACATTAAGACTGAGATGAATTATAATGTAGCTACTATGATAATGTTGTTTTGAATGAATTGTGATAGCTGTGTAGCCACAAAGTATCGAAATTTAAATAAAAAGAGGCTCATTTGGTTGATTCAAGAGAGTGGCTTCAGATACAATTCCTCATTCTACCCATCCTTCAGTCCTTTCTCTCCATCTTAAATGAGTATACGGTATCACACTGAGATCAAAGTCGCCCTTGAGCTTGTCTTGTCGAGTTGTTGTCATGCTTCATGGTCAGAACAACAATTTATTATTTGGCAAGTGGCCTATATCTGACCTTTACACAGCCAGGAGCGAGAGGAGATGGAGGTCTGACTTGAGTGGATAAGCCAAGTCTAAACACAACCATTCTACTCCAAGTTTCAAGCTTCCTTCATCAGTATTCATGATTATTTGGCCCAGTAGTATCCATACATACCAGTTTGAAGTCCTTGCTGCATATCTTGATGAACCATTGGTTGAAGGAGAGAGCACCTACTGCTAAAGCCAAGTCTCTGTTAAATATTTTAAAAGATTATTAAGAAGAAATA
Organism: Tor tambroides; assembly: GCA_021397915.2. Taxonomy (NCBI): domain Eukaryota; kingdom Metazoa; phylum Chordata; class Actinopteri; order Cypriniformes; family Cyprinidae; genus Tor; species Tor tambroides. The sequence continues at coordinate 53,259 of JAFVLL020009468.1, read as the reverse complement.
CCACAACATCAAAAAGATATATTAACAATGGCATTGATTTACATATTAAAAATACTTCCATTCAAAAGTTTGAGGTCAGTACAATTCGTTTCTAAAAAAAATTATACTTTTATTAACAAGGACGCATTGAATTGATCAAAAGTGACAGTAAAGACTTTTACATTGTTACAAAAAAATTCTATTGCAAATAAATGCTGTTCTTTTGAACTTTCTATTCAAAGAATTTAAGTGTCACAGTTTTCATAACTATATTAAGCAGCACAGCTGTTTCTAACATTGATAATAATAAGAAATGTTTCTTGAGCACCAAATCAGTATATTAAAATTATTTTCAAGGCTCATGTGACACTGAAGACACTGAAAAATTCAGCTTTGCCATCATATGAATAAATTACATTTTCAAATGTATTAAAACAGAAAACAGTTATTTAAAATGGTAATAATATTTCATAATATTAGTGTTTTACTGTATTTTTGATTAAAAAATGCAGCTTTGGTGAGAATAAAGGCTTCTTTCAAGAACATAAATAAACTTGCAGACCCCAAACTTTTCAAAGGCAGTTTATATTAACGTTTTACATATTAAAATGACATAAATGCACTTAAATATGGTATATATTATTTTAAAAATGTATTTCTTGCTTAGAGGTATAAGTCATTGTATCTACCTGCTGTCTAAATGACTGAAGTCTATGAGGTTGAAAACCCGACAGTTCTGAACATGGTAAATATTATCAACGTCCTAGAAATCACAGGAGCAACAGTTCTTAAAATCATCATTGCTTAACCTTTGAAAATTTGATTCTTAATAGTATTGATTACCACAGACCCACTGAACTTCCATACAGCAAGGGAACTCATTAAAGTCACACAAAGCTGCATAAGTGTCCGAAAAGCCTCCTGTAGAGGACCAAAGAGAATGAAGAAATCAAATGAAAGTATTTAGATATCTAAATAACATCTGGATGTGATTGTTCTCTACAGCTGATCACACAAAACTGTTTTGTGAGTCACAACGTTATCATCTGACCACATGGTCCAACAGCTCCATTGACATGTTCTTCAACTCTAGAGGCAAGACTGCATAGCCGCTCTTGGAGGTCAGGGGGAACTTTCTTCAGCAACTTCCTGAAAGGAAGAAAGAGATGGAGGGTGATAAAGGAAGTGTAGGATCAGTGGAACACATCAGCCAACACAAATTCTTTCTTTAGTTTTCCTATCAGTGGTAAAACGCTGGCATTTGATGCCATTAGATAATGAGTACTAAAGGTCATGTTTTTTTCCATTTGTGGGCAGATAAATCTGTTAAGACTTTCGAAAAGAGGTGAGTCAAATCAGTGAAGACCTTATGATTTAACAAGGAATGATATGGATCTATATCAAGATCATCCACTTTTCTTTAATGATTGAAAACAGTGGCTTTTAAGTAGTTTTGTTTCAGGACCCAGATTTTACACTAGACGTTCAATACATAAAATAGGCCTACATTATGATCAGCACAAATGTGTATATCATTGTTGTAAGTGAACACGTAATTAATGTAGTCTGGGTCACATTTAATTTATAGGAAGAAGTTAAAAAATGACCTCAACTGCCCTTTGTTTCTAATTACACATTTAAGGTGTAGTCAAATTTATCGTTACACTGTGAAATTTCACGAGCAAATTACAGTCATTTCAATAGGAATCCATCCGATTGGGAGTTCCATGCCCACGGAGATATCACTCATATTCAAGTTGGTCATGCAAATTTTCCATGCCGACCAACATAAAGCTGTCATACATCTCTACACTATGGAAAATGGTTCTTTTCTTGCAAATTTTCACCAAAATTTTGCTAATGTGACCACACCTTTACTAGAAATATGTAAGCAATTTAAACAGAAAAAGAACAGGAAAAATCTGTTAATTGGTTAAAAGTTATCTATACTTCAAAAAAAAAAAAAAAAACGAGTTTTTTTAAATGCAAACTGTATTGTAAATTATAAAAATATTTTAGAAGTAAAAAAGTATTATTATCTTAATATTTATAGAGAATCATAATATTATATTTAACAGCCATATATATATATATATATACTATCAATATACAGTATATATATATACTATAGAGCTGGATTGGACACACTGGCTTTGATGTCAATAACAAAATTTTGATAAGCCTATTTGTTTTGCTATCCTAACTATACCTGATTATTTGGTCACTGCATTTTAAACCAAAATGCGCAACTGAATAAGACAATATTTTTTTCCTTAAAGGCACTGAAATGGAAATCTAATGAATGAACAAATGCATGAAAAGCATTTGAAAGTAATGCATTATGCTGATGTGATGATTAACAAATCACTCACCCTGGCGACGAATCTGGAAAGATCTTCTTAAGTGAGGCGGTGACATGAGTGACCACAGCCTCCAGGTCTCGCACTGACATCAGGCTAAGAGAGTAGATCTGCCTGTCCGTCTCAATAACCACCTCACAAACACACATAAACAAGGAATGATGAGCGACTGAAAGTATCCATAAAGTAACTAACCGGCTGGCTGATTTGAAGAGGAACTTTCTTTTGAGACAAACCACTTCCAAACCTCCTCCAACAGTTTGACATTTAAAGCAGTTAAAAACCACGTGCTTTACGCATCTAAAAAAGATCACGGCTGAAAAATGACCTCAACTTCCCTGCGTTTCTAACTATATGTGTACATTACACTAATAATATGTTTAAACAGAAAAGTAATCTAATAATACTACAGTAAAAATGTTAATAGGTTAAATGTAGAGATCTTTATTACATTATTGACATGCAAGTGTATTATACTTTTACAAATGTTTTTATAAATAAAAAGTTTCATCTCATAAACTTTATATTTCACAATATTACCTTTTTTTAATACTTTTTAAGACTTTTGCACGGTAACAAAAATAAATACCGTTTTTACATTTATATCCATCAAAGGGTAATGAAAAAGTAAGCAGCACAATTTTTTTTAACACTAATAATATTATGAAATTTCAGTGTTGCCATTGCATGAATACAGTACATTTGAAAATATATTAAAATAGAAAACAATTCATTTAAATTGCAACACTATTTCACAATATTACTGTTTTTACTGTATTTTTTATCAAATAAATACAGCCATGGTGAGGATAAGAGACTTCCTCCAGACCCCAAATGGTTAAAATGCTTAATTATTAAAAAAAACTTAAAGTTAAATAATGAATTGCGTAATTTATGATAAAGTATACTCGTATATATTTTTATCACAGCTGCACATTTTCAATCACAGTTACGTTTACATGTATTCATTCAAGAGATGTTCTTATCAAAAGCAACTTATAAAACAAAACAAAATAATTAACAAGCAACTTTACTCTTAACAATCTATCATCATTGTGGCAGGTCGTAGCAGTAAACCTCTTACCTGCTCAATGCTGTCGATGGTGATGGCATAGATCTCTAAATAACTGAAGGAACTCTCCACCTGCAGCAAGAGACAGGACCGCTGTAAACAGCACACATACTCTGACATGTATATGCAGCAAATAACACTGGAAATATAGTGACTCAGAGTTAACACAGAAGAGAAGGTGGGGGTCTGGGAGGCTGGGTCATTCACTGAAACTTAAACACAGAAGTTGAGCTTCGGAACAAGCGATTTTTTTTCCACAGGAACTAGTAATGAGTCACACACTTTCAATATCTAACTGCATATCATTATACGGTGTGGTATAGTCCATTAGCTCTTAGCCCTTATTTCACAAATCAAGAAATACAATCAGCCTTTAAAGGAGTACATGTCATTCAAACTTTCATAAAACCCTCAGCCATGAAATCACACTAAACAGTTTGTACTAATAACAGCAGTCATTAGCATGTTTCTCGAGCTGGAATATGAAACAAATATCCCTCAGAGGACATATAAACTGTAATGGAGCTCTGTTAAGAAATATTCCCCCCCTACAGCACTTTGAGTTAATAGTGGACATGACCCACTGACCCTCCGGCTTCTAACCTACTGTTTGTTTTATCAGCTGCATATTTTCATGACAGAGTCGATTCACTGTTCAAGGTTACTTGCTGTTTTTTGGCTCCGTGACAATTTCCTTATTTTAGCAGAATGTTAGAAGCAACCTGTTACTCTGAATGTCACATTTAACATTACGATTTGTGAATACTGAATGGTGTGTCAGTATTAAAACAAGTGCGATATAATCATGTAACATTCCTTTGAATTTTAAGTATTTAATTTAGGGCTCCCAAATCGATTAATCGCGATTAATTGCATCCAAAATAAAGGTTTGTGTTTACATAATGTATGTGTGTGTGCTGTGTATATTTATACACACACATGCATGAATATTTTTAAGAAATATTCATATTTTATATATATATATATTTCTTAAATATATACATGTATGTGCTTGGCTTGTATTTTATGTATATATATATGTGTGTGTGTGTGTGTGTGTGTATGAGTATATATATATATACACATACACACACACACAGTACACACACATATATTATATAAACACAAACTTTAGTTTTAGATGCGATTAATCGCAATTAATTGATTTGACAGCCCTAATTTAATTTTAAAATACTCCATAAAATCAGCGTTTTCTAATGCACAATGGACTTTATTTATTATTACTTTAATCCTTTAATAATTATTAATTGAATTATTAAATTATTATTCACTGAATCATTATTTGAACAATTCTTTATTTGCTTTGTTTAACTGTCTATTTAAATATAAATATATTTTATTATTTTTTATTAAACATACTTCACTCAATAAGCTTTGCCTTACTGTATTTAGGCTAAATTTTGTCATAATTTTAACAATACTTTAATAATTTTTACTTCACTGTATATTGACAAACATCTTTTTTTGAAATGTTTTCCTTGAAAGATGTGTTTCTGATATTTTTCTTTGTCTTCTTCACATTTTAGTGTCCAGATGCTTTTCACTGCAATCTAAAACTATGCATCTGTTTCAAAAAATAAAAGTGTTAGACCGTGGTGTACAAATCATTCGATAAGTGTGTCTGTGCACCACATTAAAGTACTGGTCTTTGATAACCACTTGTTTCCTCTCACAAAGTAGGCCAATCGACATAAAAAATTCTAAAAGTATGTCAAGTATTGCTCTGGTTCTGGTGGGAGATCTATTCGCTCTGACGCAGAACCAAATGATATAGTGTTTCCCACCTTCACCGGCTGCTTGCTGTGGAACACATGAGCTCTCCATTGAGACATCACCTATCAAAGAACAAAAACACAAGAGCACAGAACAGCGTAAATGAGCCCAGTGCCATCTGCTGGTCAACAAAAAGGCTAGCTACTTCCTTTCAGTTGTACCCTCAAACCTGTTTTCATTTTTTGTGGCTTTTAGTCTCATGGCTCAACAACCTGCCTGAAAATGTTGTTTTTGGTCTGAATTTTATAGAATGTATTTTGGCAAAACCACAAACAACAATATTTTGGAGTTTTCGCTTCTTTCTCTTTCAAATCACACAGAGAAAGCACACACCCTTCAGTGAAAAATGACGTTTCACGTATGAACAATGCAGTGCTGACTGTGCAAGCAGAACCTCGCTCTGAAGCTCTGCGGAGCATGAGACATGCACATTTCATCAGCACATCTCTACACCAGCAGCAAATGCTGCTTATACTTTGTGGAGAAAGACGAACACCACAGACAACAGTAAAATAATACAGTAAAATATTACAGGAGAACCAGAGTTTCTAGGGCACTGATCAAATAAATTTATGCCACTGTTTGTGTGACTCTTTGTACAGTAACAAGATGCTTTTTGGATCATCTCAAATCATGCTGGAAAACATGATCATCAGGTTTTACATAAACTTGTCAAGTTCATGCAGCTGGAGTGCTGCTACATCAAAAGGGCTACAAATCATATACAAACAAATTAATTTAACTTAATTTTTTTCTCATATCTGTGTTACAACACAATTCTTATAAAAAGAACAAGAATTAAACTTATTCCTTTTATTGTACATTTTTTTTATTTGTCACCTTTTAAAAATGTTAATTTTATTTAGAGTGCCAAATCAAATACTAAGAGTAATATATATATATATATATACTAATATATGTGTGTGTAATAAAATGTAATTGAATAAATTTAATTAAATATAAAGTGAATAAATAAATTTAAAGAAATATCACAAATAAAAGGCTGACATACCAAAACTCTGCTCTCTGCTCGTCCCTTGTACTGGTTGAGCTGCACCAAACTCATGAACTGAACCCTCTGTGGCTTCAGATACTGAGTTATGCATTCTGTAAATCAAGCACAACATTTATGCAGAACTGCATATCACATTACTTTAAAAAAAAAATAATTTAAGCACCGTACTGTAACGACACAGTAAGTAGAGGTTTTATAGTCTGAAACAACTACAGGCACTAGTCTCATAGAATAAACAAGCCTACAGGTTATTATTTACTCATATTTCAGTAGCCTGTTCTGAAAGTATTGTTTAAGCACCTTACCTTTGAGGCAAAATGGGACCTCTGTCTGCGCCGCCATCATGTCAGTGGCAACGGGGTGAAGACAGGCCGGTGCTGACAGCTTTCATGTAAGTGTGTGACACACTCTTGTACACACACACATCCTGCTGCTTTATGATTCATGCTTATGGGGGAAAACCACAGTTTGAGAGTACAGGTCTGAGACAGGATGTGACACCTGAACTGCATGAAGAGCATCCTATCACAGTTACTTCATAATCTGCAGTTTCACACATCACAGCAATCATTTCATCCACAATGCAAGTATGTCAGTGTTTGCAAATGAGGTTAATATGTAAAGCTTCAGTCAGTGGTACACGTGAGAATGATAACACGTATTGTTAAATCACTGACCTATTTAATGATGCAGAGGTTTTGGTGTCAGCTTCACAGAGATGTATAGAAAGGCAAATGTTGTATTTGTAACCCTTCATTTTTAATGTATTTATGGCTAGATGGCTGAGGAAGATAAAAACGCTAAATTGACCTTTTTTTTTACTCAGCATCTCCCTCTAGTGGAATATTGTTCACTTTGAAACTGTGGCAACCCTTTCTGACTAAAACTGTACCTGATCTACTGTCACTATTTGATATGTACTGGGAAATTTTTTTTTTTAGACATTTTTTCTTAAAAATATTTTTCGTCTGCAGTATTTAACCCTCATGTTGTGTATCGTTAATTTTGATCAAGAGAGGATTTTATTTTTCCCGAAAATGCTAGTTAATTTGATGGCATTGGACTAAAACTTACTTTTTTTTATCCCATCTTCTTATACGTCTTGTGTTCCCAGTCAAAAATGACTAGCCTATTAAAAAAAAATTACACACACACACACACACACATATATTATATGAAGTAATCTTTTTAATAACTGCTTTTCTCTATTAATTAGCACAATATTTTAATGTAACTGCTTGATCTAGGCCTCAGTTTTTGAGTGAACATTGCCAAAATGATTCACAAACAATGCTTATTTTTCACTCAAAAACTTGAGGTTTATAAGCTGATCAAAAAGGCCAACGACCAGTCAGTTTCAAAAAGAAATACAAAATTAGCACTAACTGAAATAAAACAAGTTGACATAAAGATTGAATCCAGGATTTGGTAATGACATAATGAGAAATGTCTAGGTATTTTTAAAAGGCTGGTCATTTTTGACAAGGAACACCTAATTAAGTGTTTTCAGCACAGTAAAGGGTTAACATTTCAGATGCTTGGCAGATCTAAATATCTTCATTGGTTTTTATTAAAGCAAAAGAACCATGAGTCAAATCGTAATTCTTAAAAAAAAAAAAAGTAGATGGTATACAGTACCTAATTTTATATTTGAAAAATTAGGCAGTGTAGAATTTTTTTTTTCAATGTGATTCTGATTAATAAAATACCCATTAAAATTGCAAATGCATGGACTTATGTATAATCATAATTTCTCCCCCCATAAATGTACCATTTGGAATAATAAATAAGGCTTAGTAACAAAACTTTTTTTTTTTTTTAAGTTGGTTTAAAAAGGGAATTATTTGGGTAAAACTTGATCAGTAAGGATGGTACTTTATATAGTCATACCGAATTTGTTCATATTTATAATTTTTCAGTTGATCCTCTACAATATTCTTTACTTTTACATCCAATTTCCACAAATTCTGAGACTATTAGAAGGCAATAATTATTTTTTACAATCAGTGGAAGAATTTACTTCTTGTATTAAACTGCAGGGCAAGGATTTTGTGAGTTGTGGATGTAATAATTTCTTGCGTTCCCTTCTTCGATCTAAAGGTGTACTTGCTGTTACTACTCATTGGAATTCTTTATTTAAAAAAACATTTTGATTGAAATAAAATTTGTATGACACCTCATAAGTATTGCATCACAAATGAAGTGAAAGAAGTTTCATATAAAATACAATCCTGTCTCTGAGCTCTGCAGGCAGTTCCTTTGACCTCATGGTTTGTTTTTCACTCTGATATGCATTGTCAGCTCTGAGGCCTTTTATAAAGAGGTGTGTGCCTTTCCAAAACATGTCCAATCAATTTAATTTGACTCCAATCAATGTATAGAAACATCTCAGCAATGATCAAGAGAAATGCGAGGCACCTGAGCTAAATTTCAAGTTTTGTTGCAAAGGGTCTGAATACTTACGTAAATGGGATATTTCAGTTTTTTATTTTTAATACATTTACAGACATTTCTAAATTCCTGTTTTCACTTTGTCATTATGCGGTACGGAGTATAGATTAATGAGAAAAAAAATGAATTTAAACAATTGCAGTATCAGGCTGCATCATAAAAAAATTGAAAAAATTTAAGGGGGTCTGAATACTTTCCATACCCACTGTATATGCAACCAGCAATTTAACTTCACACGTTTGAGGCTTCAATGGTTTTTTCCCTCGCGTCATGAAACTCCTCCCTCATAATGAGCTAAACGCCACAGCTCTGCCTCAGCAGGGGTTCCTCTCTCCGCCGAAACGCAGTTTCAGAAATTAAAACCTTTTAAATTTTCTTCATAGGGCTTCCACAAGAGCAAAGGGCACTTTGATTGTGCATTTTTAATGCAGGTTACGGATAATAATTTATACTTAAAAGCTTCCTTCGCAGTGTATCTGGAGATTAAGGTAATAGAGGGGAAAGAGAGAGCGAGAGCGAGAGAGAGAGAGAGAGAGTGTAGAGAGCAAAAGGACACAGCTGAGTTTGAGGGCAAATAGTGCCTTTCTTCTACAAAAATGGGAATGTGATGTTAGGAGGTATATTATTCATGTGTGTGACTCGTCAAGATATGTTTTATGTAAATCTTCCAACCTTTAGTACACTGCAAAGGGCTTTGTGGGTGCAGCAGGTTTTAGATGTATGTGTGGAGTCTGGCAAACCCACTAAAAGTGCACTGCTGCCCCATTCAGCAAATGAAAGCACTAAAACAGTATTATGTTTTTAGCATTATGTATAATGCTCTGTAAAAAGACTATTAGCTTTTATCCAGCCTACAAGGTACTAATATTTGTGAAGAACACTGAAGCATCATGAATAAAATATGCTGTTAATGTTTTGCTGCTTGCTGACTTTATTTTTACTGTTGTTCTGTTGTTGTTGTGCAGTGATCTTAAACACATCTTGTTACATAATAATGTTTGTTGATTGTCACCATTACACAGTTATACTGAGGATAATTATTAATTATTAAAACCCAATGGCTTAAAATAAGTATGTAAAAGTGTAAAAATGTAAGTAAAAATGTTTACATTACTGTATTTCATTTTAGGTTTTAGAACCATATAATTCAATACATTTATTTACACTATACTTAAAAAGTAAGTGTTTTTAAATTACAAGAATTCATATTTTTTATTTAGCAAAGATGCATTAAATTAGTCAAGAGTGACAGTAAAAACATTCATAAAGATTTCTATTTAAAATAAATACTGTTGTTCTGACATTTATATTCAAATAATCCTGAAAAAAAAAAAAAAAAAAAAAAGTATTATGTTTCCACAAAAATATTAAGGTTTTCAAATGTAGTGATAAAAACGGTAGAAGCAAAGAAACGGTAATATATGTATTTACAATAAATCAAATACATAATTTTAAAGATGCAAAACTGCGAAGGTTTAGGCTCAACATTTTTCATAATAAATGAGCAAAATCTAAAAAGTACTACAATCTTTACTGTTCTATCCTCTGTGTCACAACTGACTGATGAGCTTCTGGTTCATGTGGAGGTGACTGATTTGAAAAGGATTTGAAATGTAATTTTTGTGAAACATGATTCTTCAAAAGTTATGGGCTGTACAGCATTAAGAGTAATATGTATTCACAGACCATGCCTTAACATCTTCAATTATAAATCAAAAGGAGCAGTCCTGCAGGTTATTCTATAATAAAAAAATAGAAGTCTCAGGACCAGACATCAAGCAGGAAATCAATTATAATCAGCAGCACAGTGAAATATTACAGTGATGTTAATGCTCTTATTTTCCAGTTCAGCGCAGGACCGTGCGACACGCAAATCACAGCTATAAATCCACAGAGATAAACAAATGCTGTCACGGTGCTAATCATAGTGCTAATAGTCAGAAAATGGAAAACCATAAAAGATCGAGCTAGAGTTGAAAGACGTGTCCTGTATTTCATTATTACATGATTAAGTATAAGAGAAAGCGTAAGCCCGTAGTGACACAAGACAAGAGATTTCACTCGGCTGTGTTTGGGATATGAAAAGCACACTTGTCAAGGCTGGATAATAGGCAGGATAATTACATACTGTATTATGAACACAACAGGGCAATTCAATTGTGAAATATGTATTTTGTAGATAATGGTCAACACAGAAACACAATAATCTCTTTACATCCTTTAGGGTGTGATCTCATATTTAGGTTTTGACATGTAAAGTAACACATACAATTTTTACATTTAAATTGACAATGCAACACCATCCTATAGAGAGCTTCTGATGTCTAACTACTTTTAGATGCACAAATCTTCAAGAAAAAAAATGGAATTTCATGAAGAAAATTGAAACTCTTCAATTCATTAATTGATTTAATTGCATTTATAAAAACTGATATTATTTAAATGTTTAACACCTTTAAATGTGTCACACTAAAAGCATCAAATCAAAACTGCTTCATTTTGTTCTGTGTGACTCTGATGAATTCAATTCTTTCATATAAAAATTTCAAATGACTTCATTTTATTAAAAATCCTGGAATTCATTTATAAATATACTGGTCATTAAAAAGTCTCACTCAGATAGTTTCTTCATCATTTCCTGAAAAACAACAGTCCCACTATGGGATTATTGTGTCTAAATATTAAACTCACTGCCACCATTATTCAGAAGTACATATAACTGTTCAAAAGTTTGGGGCACTGGTATTTTTTTAAGTTTTTGAAAAAAGTCTCTTATGCTCACCAAGGATGCATTTATTTGATCAATAATAAAGTAAAAACAGTTATACTGTTAAATACTCAATTTATTTAATTTTATATATTTATTTAATTTTAATTAATTTATTTTTTTTACAATTTTAAAACAATTTATTCCTGTAACGGCAAAGCTGAATTTTCTGCTGCCATTATTCCAGTCTTAGAAGATCTTTCAGAAATCATTCTAATATGCTTATTTGGTGCCCAAGAAACATTTAAAGGTGCACTGTGTAATATTTAGGATGATCTATAGACAGAAATGCAATATAATATACATAACTAAGTTTTCAGAGGAGTATAAAAACCTTACTTAATGAACCGTTATGTTTTTATTACCTTAGATTGAGCAATTTCTATCTACATACACCACAGGTCCCCTTACATGGAAGTCGCCACCATGTTTCTACAGTAGCCCTAAACGGACAAACTGCTCTATAGAGCACGTTTCGTCACTAAGTTGTTTTTGCGAAAAAAACACTGACACAAGGATGAACAAGTAACAGTAATATTCGCAATGACATTAGTTTATTGAATAATTAAGTAAATATAATTCCTTAATTTACCTTTGTAACGAAACCTCATTGCTCTCTGCGGTCTCAGACGACGGTATCTTAGCCCTGTATCGGCCACCGTAGCTTCTCTAAAGGGAGGGGTGAGCGGGGGACTGAGCCATTGGTTGCAAATCGCAACCTCAACCGCTAGATGCCGCTAAAATCTACACACTGCACCTTTAATTTTATTATCAATGTTGAAAATAGTCATGCTGCTTAATATTTTTTGTGGAAACCACAATCTTTACTGAATAGAAATTTCTAAAGCACAGCATTCATTTTTTAACTATTTTTTTATAACATTATGACATTTATAACATATTATAAGATTATGTTTACTGTAAGTTTTGATCAATTTAATGTATCCTTGCTGAATAAAAGCATTAATTAAAAAAATCTTACTGATCCCAAACCTTTGAAAGGTAAATATTTATTCTTTAGAATTGCTAATATTATATATTGTATTGTAATACTTTAATCCATTACACACACACACACACACACGTTTGTTTTGCTATACTTGTGAGGACTTTCATAGACTTCTATTGTTTTTATACTGACCTAACAATATTTTCTATTGCCCTAACCCAACCCTACCCCTAAACCTACCCATCACAGAAACCTTTTTGCATTTTTACATTTTAAGATAAACTTCATTTAGTATTTTTAATAATTTATTTCCCTTCTGAGGACCGGCCAAATGTCCTCACAAAGTCAAAAATCTCAGGCTTTGCTATCCTTGTGGGGACACCTGGTCCTCACAAGTATAGCAAAACAAACACACACACACACACACACACAAACTAGATTTTTCTGCTTGCCACACACATACAATGTAGACATGAATCATGGAAAAAGGGCAAACACAGCAATATACCTACTGTTATATTAATAATAACCGACAGGTGACTGCAGTACAGAAACTATTTAGCCATATTAAACAAACCAGCAAATTCTCAGCTGTTCTGCCATGGATTTAAAATGCTGAGTTTGCTTTTATCCATGACTTTTCAGCAGTACATCAGGAGTTTGTTATAATGATAAAGATCCTGAAAGGCTTTAAAAGGCCAAATGTATAATACATAATCTTTCCATAAAAGAGGTAGTTGGAGAATCAATGCTTGTATAGGTTGCATGTCAAAGAGCAAAGTAAAATCAATACTGGTTTATAATCTAATAGTAAACTGAGATACCTGTATTTGGCAGCCGGAATATTGTGTGTGTGAGAGCAAGAGGAAAGGAGTGCGGGAAAGTGCGCGTGTAAGCAGAATTTCTATTTTATTTATAGTCATAACACATTCTCATTCTCACCCACTGTGACAATCCATCAATGCAAGAACTAACTGTTGGGGGTCTGAACACAAAAACCAGCCCACTTTTTTAAGATCCAGAGATTTCTGCAATTTCTACCCTGCACATCATGATGAAAGGACCATCCGCTACGGTAACATCAAACATTGGTGTTTCATGTGCTTCACACACACACACACACCACTACCTCCACTCCACTCCATTAAGTTCACACACACACATCCCTCACTGAAGCCTGACTGTGCATTATCCAGACAGGACCTATTTTTAGCGATTTCCTCTTTCTTTCTCTTTCCTCCCTGGACTCACCTGCAGCACACTGCTCCTCATCTGCTCCATTTTCACAGTCCTGTTCACCATCGCAGCGCCAAGACAATGACACGCATTTGCTCGTTGAGCCGCCACAGTCAAACTTCTCTGGTGGACATGTCTGTCGACCTAGGAGTAAAACAACAGAAAGATGTTTGACAAATAAAATATCAACTAATGCTAAAAGCAGGGAATAAGCGAAAAGACCGAATAAATTGTACCGAACAATGATGTGACGCGATCAAATAGAGGTGCGCACTAATGCAGCAAACACGTCTGCAGTGTGAAAGTATTTAAAACTGTCAGAGAAAGACGCAAAAATCATTACAAGCACTGACAGTGAGAGACCGCTTAGCACTGTATCTCATGTCTCCAATGAGAAGAGGAAGAGGTGGTTGTTGCTGGTTACTATGATGATTGAAATCACAAAATGGTCTCTAACGATTAGAAAACTGCAGAATGTTGTGTTTTCTAATACATGCACGAATTACATGTATTCAAACAGCGCTGCACGAGCTGGCGGCCCCAGGGTTCAATGTCCAAAGCGAGAGAAAAATCTGCACTGAAACACTGTTACTCGTCATTTGCTCAGTAACATTTTTATAATTTATTTAAAGCCATGTGACAATGTGATACATGCCACAAACATCTTCCCAACTTCATAATGAGAATCATTTAAATATCTGCATGCTGTTGTCAACAAAAAGAAGCACTAAGATCTTCCTGCGGGTTTCTGCAAAAATAAAAGCTGAGAAAAAGCAACAACTCCATCAACATTCATAAATGTTAGTAGGCCTATTGTAATTTTACTGTTGTTCTGTAATATAAAATAAATAAAAAAAGACAATAATAATGATAATAATAATTACTCTACAACAGCTCTATACATTTATTATAACATACACACAGTGTTTAAATTGGGATCGGTAATATCGCAATATATAATGTTTTAAAAGAAGTCTCTTCTGCTCAGAAAGGCTGCATTTATTTGTACAGTAAAAAATACATGCCTGATTCAAGAAGGGGTCTCAAAAATGAACAAAAAATATTATTTTAGTAACTTATTAATTTTAAGTTAAATTGTGCTTTGTTGGTATAATGTCTGATTTTTTTTTTTTTTTTTTGAAAAGCAGGACAAAACAGTGAAAAGCACATTTTGGCTATTTAATTTATGCAATGGTGAAAAAAAAAAAAAAAATGGCATAACAGGCCTACATGGGGGAAAAAATGCAAAAAAACCGTGTTCGGTATTCGGCCTTCGGCCCAGTGTTTCATTTTCTTCGGCTTCGGCTTCAGCCAAGAATTTTCATTTCGGTGCATCCCTAGCTAAACGGCGTACTCCTGGATGCTGATTGGTCAATAGTGTTTCAACCTTTAAAAAACACAACACAGTGACAAAATTTCATACAAAATGAAATTTCTGAGATTATGTCAATATCATCTGTACATATAATACTATAAAAAGGTTTGGGGTGTGTAGAATTTTTTAAATGCTTTTGGAAAGAAGTCTAAAGCTTACTACTGATCAGAAATAAAGTAAAAACATTAATATTGTGAAATATTATAGTTTAAAATACAATCTATTTCTGTGATGTTAAAGCTGAATTTTCTGTAGCCTTTACTTCAGTCTTCAGAGTCACATGACCCTTCAGGAATCATTTGGTGCGCAAGAAAAAATTCTTCTAATCAATAATGTAATACATATACATATATATACACATACATATATACACACACACACACACACACATACACACACATATATACATATATATATATATATATATATATATATATATATATATATATATATATATATATATATATATATATATACACACACACACACACACACACACACACACATAGTATATATAAACAGTATATGTCATGTGATGTACAATAAAGAGAACAATGCATTTTTCATAAATAAATACAAATAAAAATGCAAAACTATTTGGTTTAGTAACATTTTCATCATCTTTTCTTGTTATAAAATGATGCTTTCTACATGGAGTTTCTTTTTTCTTGACAAGCCCCATCACACAAACACACATTCAATAAGACATCACATCTCCACTGGCCGTATTGTTAACCAAAACCGAAGCCCATTGAAATATTTTCAAGTTTCATCCCAGATCACACAGCATTCCAAAGACAGCTCCATAAATTATACATCTCTACATGTCTGGGAACTCAACTACAAATCAATAGCAGCCAGACTGATTTCTCTCACTCCTATTCTTCAGTCTTTTAAGTAATTTTCAGTGTATAAAAGAAGATTTATGAAGACCTTCTCACCTTCTCTGACACCTCGAATCTGTGTCTGTGGCCCATTGTTACCTGAACCCTATCTATAATCATAAGAGTGAATGCCATGTCTCTCACTGGATTCCACTATTGTACGGCCTTCTCTGAAGAAATGGGAAAAAGACAGCTGTGAATCTCATTTGAGATATCTCTTCATCAGCATACAGCCATTGTGGCTCCGCAAATTGAGGCCCAGTCCTCATTTGTGGAAGCCATATTGGATCTGAGACTGTCAGAGGAAAAAAAGCCCTGTTTAAAGCCAGAGCTTAACCCAACACTGCAAGGCTTGTTGGTGTACAACTAGGGAAATGTATGTGACAGAGTGGGTTTGTTTGAACAGCGTTTTTATGTGAGTGTGCGAGCGTGTGTTTCTGGCTTTGTCAGCATGTGTCTGAATAAACTGAATGACCCATTCTAACTGTCTGGCTGACTGCTTGAGATAGCACAGCCTCATGGGAAACGCAGTCTGTCTTATCTCCTCACTACCCCTGAAGACTACTGTGCCCACAGGGCTTTTCATTCACTGCCCATAAAGCCCTGGTTTCCTCTTGTTCACACAGCAAAATACTCACAGAGGTTTGGTAATGGCACCACAACCAGTGTAAAAAATATACAACACATTGGGAATATCAAGATTATTTTAATGCACTCTAATCTGCTCATTACACTTCCTAAAGACAATCATTAGGCTAGTTTTGTGATCCATCCTTATTGAAAATATTAAGATAGATGTTTTAATAGTGTCTCTGATTTAAACTTCGGTGGAAAATGCGTTAGAGTCGCTAAAATTAACTTTTGTGAATAATTAAAACAATGAATCGATTCATAACATAAAAATTCAAGGATTTGTCTGCATCAAACACAACCATTTGGAGTTAATGCATTTTTTAAACAATATTTTTATGTAGCAAAGATGCATTTAATTGATCACATTGTTACAAAAATTAATATTTCTAATAAAGGCTCTTCTTTTGAACTTGCTATTCATCAAAGAATCCTGAAAAAAATGTATCAGTGTTTCCACAAAAATATTAAGTGGCACAACTTTAATCTATAATAATAACAAATATTTCTAAAGCACTAAATCGGTTTATTAGAATGATTTCTGAAAGATCATGTGACTGAAGACTGGAGTAATGACTGCTGAAAATTCAGGAATAAATTACATTTTAAAATATATAAAAATAGAAAATGGTGTTGCTTGATGGCTGTATAGCTGTGAAGAGGATGAATTCAGAAACAGAAATCTTTGTTTAAAAAAAAAAAAAAAAAAAAAAAAAAAAAATCACCTGCATCTTCAAAGAGTTTTAGCACACTGACAGCATAAGTCCTCAGGTTAAGAATATAACATGTAAAATCTAATATAATTACATTATAATAAAACAAGAAAAAAATTGCCACCAGCAAATATTACCTCAAGACTTTGCTCTGATTGTTCTATAATTCTAAGATGCATCAGAATAACACTCACACTGCTCTGATAGATGAATTTTCAGTGGATTTAACTGTAAGAAAGCGATGAACTCAAGACGTTCTCTCAGGCAGTATGAGCCAGAGGTCAGCACAGGCTCAAAAGATGATGAGTTCAGACTGATGCACTCCCTGACGATTACAGACACTCTCAAACAACCAGGCAAAGCCTGTGGCCCTAAACTCAGAGAATAATAGTAAACTGACTGACAGTGGGATAAACTACAATAACAAAGCAGAGATGCACACAGTCAACATCAAGCTTAATTTGAAGAGCAAAGCTGAGGTCTCAGATCACAAATTCATGCGTTTATTTCTTTATGAAGACAAAATAAGACAGAGCTCCACTCGTACTCTGTGACCAGTTCAACTCATCCTGACTGCAATGCAATTCCTCCTGGGAAAATGAAGTTATGGAAGAACCACAGGGAGAGGATGAGATTAGATTAACATATTTATCTAATAATGTAAATCATTTTCTTGGTACGGGTGGAACATTGTTAATCTAAGCTGGGGAAACAAAATTTTCTCAGATGCGCATCAGCACGCTCAAAGAAATAATCATTAGCTTTGCACAAACCACATTATATTAGGGAGGCAGTTTCGGTCAATAACGTCCAAATGATGAGTTTCACAGTCAACTAAATTCAGATGTTCTTGTGAGTGGTGAGAATAATATGTGTGTCTAAGTGGGCATTGATGCATCTTCCA
Organism: Tor tambroides; assembly: GCA_021397915.2. Taxonomy (NCBI): domain Eukaryota; kingdom Metazoa; phylum Chordata; class Actinopteri; order Cypriniformes; family Cyprinidae; genus Tor; species Tor tambroides. The sequence continues at coordinate 35,130 of JAFVLL020009468.1, read as the reverse complement.
TTACTCCTTTCTCATTTACCTAAATGCATCATAAGCCTACGTGGTGAAAAGTATCTGGGCACCCCACAAATAACGGTTTGACTATTTCAAGTACAGTATATCCATAACTAATAAGGTTACAAAATCAAGTGTAGTGCAGTCTCTCTCTGTCCATCTGTCTATTGCTCTTTCTGTCCCTTCAACATGGAATTAAAAAGGCACTTAATACACTTTTGAACAGCTCGCAACCCTGTTTACCTTAACTCTGGTAAACACTTTTGGGATGAATTGGAATGCTGACTCAGTCATATAACATCTGTGCCTGAACTCGACTTCTCTGCACCAGTATAGCATTAAACCTTATTAAGATGTGTGGCTGGTGTGGAAGAGTTTGGGTAAGTTAGCTATAAAAGTTGTGTCAGTCCTTGGGAAGGTCATTTCTAATCAGAGTATGAGCCTCCAGGGCTTTTAGTGGATATACCTTTATCACAAATGCTGACGGCTGCACACTCACATGCCGCCCAACAAGAAGAGGCAGCTCTATCGATGTGCTTATCGACAGCTTTCTGGAGAACCCTTTTGATCCACAGATACAACTCTGTCCAGCACAGTCAAGGCCAGCAGCATTCTGCACCACAATCCCAGAGTTTCAAGAGGGTTATAGCAGTTGAAGTGCACAATTTTTTTCTGATGCTAAAATACTTTCTCATAGCCCGGCTTAATATTCATTGTAAACATCCATTGCTCATTACAATTAATATCACAATTCTGCATAGTTAACTTCCTTAAAAAATAGATATAAATACTAGGCCTTTGTGCAATTATTAGGTTAACCTAAGAAGTTTTTCACTCCACTGAAAGTACAGGTAACCAAAACTTAAAAGATCCAAAAAGACCATAAAGGGGTTGTAAAATGAATCCACATGAACGAAGCTGTTCAATCCAAGTCATGTGAAGAGATATAATCGCTTAATACGATGAACAGATTTAACATAGGCTTTTATCTAAACATTTGATTTTTATTTTATTTACCTAAAAAATGATCGTCACAAATACTGTACATACACAGAGCACATCACGTAAACATGGAACGTTAAAAATGCGAGTGTGATGTACATATTTCAGTATTTTTTTCCATTTCTAATGAGCTACATGTCTGTTTATTTGTGAGTAGAAGCTTAAATTAAATCTGTTCATCATATACTGTACAGTGATCGCATCTCTTCACAAGACAAATTAAACCGCTCAGATGGATTTGTTTTATTAAAAAAAAATATCTTAATTCGCATTTCAAAGATGGCGTTTTATGTATTTAGAATGAAATAATGACAGAATTCTTTATTTTTTGGGTGAACTATCCCTTTAACTAAACTGTGTTAAACAAATGTAAAAGAAATCACATGTGCTAGCATGCTAGTATTGACAGTCCTAGTTGTCACCAGCACTCTCAGAGGTAAACAGAGGTCAGTGAAACCTGTCAATCGACGGAGCCACACACAAAGCCTGAATAACCAATCTGTGGGGAATCAGGATGGTCTTAACCATCTCACTCCATTGATCCACTTTGTCTCCATTTTATTGACACATCTGCCACTGAACAAGGAAACATAATTCTGATTTATGCTACAAAAATGCACTTTAACAACCTGATGCAGATGTGTGTGTGCGCCTGTGTGGGTATAATGACCAGCTTAGTTTTGACCTGAATCCATCTAAAACCCAAACACCCTGATCCCATTAGCAGGAACGCTGAGATCTCTTCAGCATTCTGCCCACGTTGCTCCTGTGGGGCTGGGCTACTATAATCTAAGGGTGCCTGTACTATATGCTAATGTGATTTTGATTAACTGCCTCGCTAATGTCCCTTCACTGAGAGGTGGGGAGAGGGGGAGAAATTTAAGAGTTTATCATGGTGAAACCTCCCAGTCATATTTAGCTTTGTATGGTATGAGGGAGCCTGATTAATTCTGATGTCCTAACCTGACAGGAAATTGCTATGCTAATCAATTTGTCTGGCGACTCTTTAACATTTAAAGAGGGACTGAGCGGAGCTAAGGGGAGGTGCTACATTTCTCTTACATACTATACAAACTGTACATCATTGTCAATGAGAAAGACATGAGAAGATAATCCAGCATGCACTGCAACCCTTGGGAAAAAGAAGTTTACCTTTGCATACTTTTAAAAAGTACTTAAGGAAATATATTTTAAAAGAAAATACTGACGTGCAAACTGACTGAGTGTTTTTGGACACTTAACTGTACGTCAATTGCAATTAAAAGACAATGTGGTAACACTTTATTTTACAGTGTCCTCGTTACACACGTTACATCTACTTACTATTATAAGAACAATTGATTATGCATAACTGCATGCAACTAACCCTAAATCAAACCCTCATCCCAACCCTAACCATATAGTAAGTACATGCAGTTAATTAATATCACTCAGTACTTAAATGTATAATTGCACTGTAACGAGGACACCTTAAAATAAGGTGTAACCAAAAATGTATTATAGTTTAATAAATTTATATTAAATGCAATTACCTGAACTTTTGACTTACTTAAGTAGGACTTAAGTACATCTTTATTGTCTTAACTGTCAGTTATTGTCTATGCAATACACTATGGTTTAAGTTTACTGTGGAATGTTGTGACAAGCATTAACTATAAAATAAAATATACTTTAATGTAATTTCTATTGAAACTTGTATGCATTTTTAAGGAAAGGAGGAAAGGAAAGGAGGTGATTTGTGGCCAAGTATGGTGACCCATACTCAGAATTTGTGCTCTGCATTTAACCCATCCAAGTGCGCACACACACACCGTGAACACACACCCGGAGCAGTGGGCAGCCAGTGCTGCGGCGCCCGGGGAGCAGTTGGGGGTTCGGTGCCTTGCTCAAGGGTCTCACCTCAGTCGTGGTATTGAGGGTGGAGAGAGCGCTGGATATTCACTCTCCCCACCGCCAATCCCTGCCGGACCTTAGACTTGAACCCACGACCTTTGGGTTACAAGTCCAACTCTCTATCCATTAGGCCACTATATTATAATCAACCTAAATTATAATCAACTTTACATACTGTATGTTTTAGTATGTAAGGCAACACATCAAAGTGTGTACATCTTTAAAGCATAAAGAAATATTAATACATAATGATTTAAAATGTACTTTAAAGTAAAACATTTAATTTGACATTACAAACTGCTTTTTTAAGGTTTTAAATGTGTACTTATGTATATCTTTAAGTACACTTAGGAGGTCTTTCATTTCATTAATATTATATCCTCAAGTAGTTATTTTTTTAAACAGACTTAAGATTTGAAGTACAAGTGCACATTCAATACAGTTAAGTATACTTTATTTTCACAAAGAAATGCTGTTGCAGCTGAGGAAAAATGTGACTGTTCTAATGACTCATAATGCAGCAAGTTTCAATCTAAATAATGAAATATGATTTGCACACAACTGAACAATCAAACTTATATACTCAATGGTAAAATAGCTTGAAAACAAATGAAAAACAAATAACATGAAAACAAACATGGAAAAGGGTTTCAGCACATCTTGAGCTCCATTCAAATTACTGGGCAATCAAAATTCATATAACATACCACATTAACAGAAGTTGTGCTTATGGACACAGAGAAATAAATATAGTAGGTTGAAACAGTTGACAGAAAATCTATAAACAGGATTTTTTTCCCCTCTAAGCAGTACAGCAGAATGAGAGAAAATAATTAAAACATGCTGAAAACCGGTGTGGACCACAGGTAAGCTATAGTAATATGTCTCCATGGTGCTTTGCACCAATTAAGCTAATAACACCAAATCAATACACACTCCATACTATTTGGGTGGGGGAAAAGACTTGATGTCATGAGCAGAGATCCTTCTTGGACAGAAGTGTAAATGGTATTTAAATAGCTTTTACGGCTTTAAATTGTTAGTGCATGATTTTAATTATTCAAACAGTTTATCATTCAATTACTTTTTTGACCCAAAGTGATAAGGTGAGCAGTTGATTAAAATTATGACATCAATTATACCTAGAATAATATAAAAGTAATAAATTGATGAGAGGTAGAAAATTGCAACAGTTACATTCATTCAGGCAGGAGAAGAAGATTAAAGTGGAAGGCGAATCCACTGTGTGAGTGTTTCATATTCCATAGGAGACGGCTGCTCTGTAAGGCATGAGGAGAGAGCTGCCATTTATATCAATAAAACTCCCCTGTGTCTCCACTTCACTTCACCACTCAACCCATAAGGGAATAAATCTGATACAAATCAGAGTGAGATGGATAGAAATGGACAGAGATCAACAGAGCATTGGGGGAAGATGAAGAAATATGGCAGAATGAAGGGATGAAAATGAAGACAACAAGAAAGAGAGAGCAAGCGCCACAGACTCATGACAGCAGGAAAATCAGCTGGCGGGAAGGTTATATACATTTTGATGGAAATACAGTACAATACAATCAGAGACAATATTACGCCATGCAATCTCACTAAGAGGAGGTAATAAAAGGATGGTAATTTAACATTGACATAAATAAGAAAGACTATTATCACTCAAAGAAAAACGTATTACGGTATTACCATGATTTTGGATACATACCATTCTTTGAAAAAAGCCCACACAGATTCAGATTCTTTCTCTCTATTTCACAACATTACTGCTTATTGTATTTTTGATCAAATAAATGCAGACTTGGTAAACAAAAACTTTAACAATTTCATATGAAAAAATGAAAAAATAAATAAATAAATAATAATAAAAAAAAATAAAATATATTGCAATTTTATTTTATGCCAAGAATTATTATTTTCAGATTTTTTTTTATTACATTTTTTTGTATGTAAAAGGAGGTTGACCACCATAATTCAGAGCAGGTTTGTGAGAAGGTGAAATTTACTGTATAGCACACTTAGATATGTCTATTCTACCAAGATCCTAACTCAGAATGACCTTAAGAATTAAACTTAATGTAAATTATAAATAACAAATACAATTGCGGATAAAATAAAAAGCAAGGGAGTAAAAAAACAGAACTATGGTATTACCATTTGATACCATCACTGTACCATTGTACCAAAAGATGCAACAGAAAAACAAAGAAAGATGTTGATTATAAAGCGGGTGGGCAGGGGTGCTTCCAGACAAATGAAGTGCGTCAGATGCCACTAATAACGCCTTTGCTGTTAGCAGACGTGCTGATCTGGCACAAATGACAGTCTAAAACACATGCACAGGCAAAACCACATTTACAGCTTCATTAGTCTGTGGTGAGACATTTAAAGACACACTTCTCCCCAAACACGCACCATATTGAAAAACGGGGTACTAAACCATGGGATGTGCCTGGCTGGGACTGAATAGATTTCAGACTGGGAGGGCTTAAGCTACTAACACACACACAAGCCAGCGATCTAACAAAACAGCACGTTGTGATCGGCTACCCTTGTCTGTGTGCACACACAAGCACGCCCCTAAATTGATGTCTAGGGCAAATACATGACAGGAATCCTATAAGCTGTAAATCGATAGTCTCGGTCTTGCTTTAATTACACATTCTCTGGCTCTCAAGCGGGTCTCTACAGATTTGGCCCACTGGAGGTATAATCTTAACAATGAGAGGGGAAATACAGTGGATTATTGCACTGGAGGGACGTTTCTGAACAAGCTGACATTTAAACGACACATTTAAAAGAAATTAGAAATCATAATGTCAGGGAAAAAAACAAGATTGGAGGAAAATTAGCAAAAGAAATAGCACAGTGCCCTATGGATGTATTCAATAATTCATGACTAAATATTGCTTCAAGAGGACAAAAACACCATTCTTACATGCAAATAAAGCTGATCCGAATACAAATCTCTGCGGTCCGCCAAAATAATGTTTTTCTTTCTGAATTCTTTAATTATTTTTAAAACACCATGAGAGCACAAAAACATATTTGAATCGCCAATAAAACTCTGCTTGTTAAATTTGTGTTGTCCTTGTTTTTGACTTACAAACTGAAGAAGCTGTTTTCGATTGTGATGTAGCAGCAGCACTTCAAGCCACATGCATGAAAAACAAGTCAATCCTTCCTCTGTTGCAATCACGTCTGCGATTCATACTACACTCCCATGAATCATTAATGTGGCAGACCAGTTTTGAAAGTCAAATGGCATCACTTCAAATATTTGGCACTCATCTTGGGTTTATATGCACTGGATGGTTCCCCAATATATAGGTTTGTAGGCAGTCTCACTTCTGGACGTTTGCTGAGGCCAAGCGCTGCGGGTCGCTCTCCGATGGCCAGTGTGCATCAAAGCATTTTATGAAACGAGCCAGACGTGAATGATTCCCATCTACTATCTTTTCACAAAAAATAAACCCTGTTGTCCTGTGCCAGAGGGCATGTAGAAAGGATTCCACATTTGAGACATCTCCAGTGAATTCGGATTTAAAGAGTGCAGATGCAAGGATGTAAACAGTGGAAAAAATCTCTGCTTTACCAAAGAATTAATTAGCAATAAATCAATATTTATTTTATGACAGAACCACAGCAATACTCTTGCTCTTGCTCGGTAATACTCTTCAAAGACACTGCACCTTAAAATAAAGAAGAAAGCATTTTCACATTAAAAAAAACCTGTCACACTTAATTATAACATGAAAATAAAGTTTAATGCCTCGCATGACAAATGTGTGGATGCGATTACTCGATATTATATAGCCACAAGTGTGGCTCTCTTTATAAAGGTAAATCTAAGCTTCCTTCCTGTCTTTTATTGAAACACTCTGTGAGTGACTCAACACACAACAAAGGCTGAACTAATAAAAGCTGCTGCCTCTTTAAGAGTGCTAATTTGCTGCGTGTGTTATGGAACATTATAAAACGGTTAGTTCCATTCCTCGATTCTGATTGGTCAGCAGCTGTGTTTTATTCACGATACAGCACGGCTATGACCGCTTCACCCAACCGTTCTGTGTATCACTGAGCAACACCCTTAGCAACCACCCTTAGCAACATAAACAATCAATAGCATCAAAACTGTTTAATGTATTATGTAGTAGCTTGCTATTTATTTAATGAAGTATGAGTGACCCCTGCTGGCGTTATGTTGCAACTTTCATCTTTAATTTTGAGACCCCGCCCTTCCCCTGTCTAAATAAACGCTTCTCACGCGGAGATATGTTGACATGTGTGCGGCGCGCATCTGTGTGAAATACTACAGTTTCCGAAGTGAGGAGGGAATATTACTGAATTTATTAGTTTTCTGTTTCAGGTATGATTCTGTATGACCATCAGTTTACATTGTAATGACTCTTGCAAACTCGCGCTGTGCCGCGAATCGGTCTGTTTTAAAACTAAAAGACGGAAAACAGACGATGCTGAGAGATGAGCAGATGTATGTGTGTGAGAAAATATCATATATAGTGTTAAAAAAATAAATGACAGCGGATAAGAGCTCCTATTCTCTGTTTTTATTTAAGCTCCATTAGATGAGGCATGCTCGGAACATTCTCTTGCCGTTTACTGTTGCTGTCAGGAACTATTTTTTTTAGCGGAAGGACAGCATTTAACGAACTTGCTTCAAAAAAGTAAAATTTCAATACATACATTTTGGGTTTTAATATTTTTATTGTGTGGTAACCGTTTTATAAAAGCAATAAGGTACTCGAGGCCGTGCTGTATCGTGAATAAATCACGGCTGAAGGGGTTGATTTATTCACGATACAGCACGGCCTCGAGTACCTTATTGCTTAATTTGTCTGCCTGGTTGCTCAGGTGAGCCAAGACTGAAGGATCTCCTGCAACACTGATACTGACATACACTATAAATGAAGATAGTTGTGGCTTATGAAAGGCTGATCGCTTTAATTCACCTGCAACACAATACTGCTTTTTTTTTTCTTTTTTTTTTACAAACGAGGATGAATAATAAGATAGAGAAACAGAGAGACAAGGGAGTGAGTGGAAGGATGAGCACATTATTCTTGTCTTCAATTTTTCAGTCTTTCAAAAACCGTGTGATGTTTTATCATTTTTTTATTCTTCAATGAAAAAGTCTTCATATTTCACAAGGAGGACATGCTTGTTGGCTATGGAGAACTGCCTTAATGCATTTTTCTCCCAGCAAATTATGGTCCACATTTGTCTCATTTTAAGGCATACAAATGATTTTTGTGTTATGTAAAATACTGTAGCTTAAATGTGCCTAGAAGCAACAATGTACAAAAATGGAATGATTTAATTTATGCATATGAATACAATGAATGTAGTCACTAGAGAGAATATTACAGTTATCATGTTCATGTTTTTTTCATTATCCATTATTAATGTGTAACATTCATATTTACTTATTAAATGAATAATAAGAAAGAAAGAAAGAAAGAAAGAAAGAAAGGACGGAAGGAAGGAAAGAAGGAAGGAAAGAAAGAAAGAAATCCAGCCACATACATCAAACTGACACTACACCATAGTGCTGATTCAATGGAAACCCTGCACAAGACGGTCATTAAGACCTAAAGAGACTTGAAATGGTGATCTGGCCCTAGGCTGAAGGGACTGATGAAGGATCAATAGGGAGCTGTTGAGATCAAGGTTCACTAATTACGAGTAAAAATGAAATTGATGGAATCACACAAAAGGATGTTCAGAGAGCATTTTTAGTAAGGCAGATGTCTAAAGCCAATCTTTTTCTGCGGATCGTGTCCAGTGGGGCACAATTAAGCAAGCCATCCATCCATCATGTTGATCAATCCAGGAGTGATCGGTGTTGAGGCAAACACTGCAGATGTTTATTCTCTTGAGATTACAAGGGAAGTCGACAGCTTCCTGTTCCTTTTGACCTCTGTTAGCTTTTATAAACTTGTAAAGGTGACATGTTTAATAATTTATGATCTTCCCCTACAAGAAGATGCATGCAAACAAAGGACATTTGAACTCAATGCACACTCACAAACGCACTCATGCCTGTCAAACTGACCATGCAAGTACAGAGCCCTGATGTCCATGTTTCCACGTCTTCTACCAATTAAATGTGCCTGCAGGGAATAAAGCCTCTTGACCCAATCCAACCAGTCCTTTGAACAGTGTGAGCAGCACACTTTAAAATCCCAGAGTACTTCACAGCCAGTTAATGTCACTTTGACATGACCTGCTCTCATGAGACGCCTCAGTCTTTGATAGGTTTAGTTCAACACTAATTAGTCTGACAGTCTGGGAAAACATAAACAAAAACAATGCTGATTAGTTAATTATAAGATATAAGAGAGTTTGAAGAGCTATTCTAATATGTAATTGTGCCTTTGTTTTAGACAAAGCGGATTTCTAAATTGGTTGCTGAATTGGTTTATTCCTGTATACAAGAAGCCCATACAAATTTGCATGTGCCCTGTCACATTTATAAGCCAAGTGGATTTTGAATCCAGCTTCCAAAAAAAAAAAATATATTTTTTTTTTCAGGATTCTTTGATGAACAGAAAGATCCAAAGATCAGCATTTATCTGAAATAAAAAGCTTTTGTAACATTATACACTATACCATTCAAAAGCTTGGAGTCACTATAATTTTTTTTTTTTGGGGAAAGAAATTTAGCAAGGATGCTTTAAATTGATCAAAAGTGATGATAAAGACATTTATAATGTTACAAAAGATTTCTATTTCAGATGAACGCTGTTCTTCTGAGCTTTCTATTCATCAAAGAAACCTGAAAAATTCTACTCAGCTGTTTTCAACATAATAATAATAATAAATGCATTTTGAGCAGCAAATCAGAATATTAGAATGATTTCTGAAGGATCATGTGACTGGAGTAATGATGCTAAAAATTCAGCTTTGAAATTAAATATATTCAAATAGAAAGCAGTTATTTTAAATAGTAAAAATATTTCAAAATTGTACTGTTTTTTTGTACTTTGGTAAATGCAGGCTTAGTGAGCAGAAGAGACTTCTTTAAAAAACATTCAAAATCTTACTGTCCAAAAACTTTCGACTGGTAGTGTACCTAAAGTAACAAAGTCTTATTACTTGACCTGCTGCATTCATAGGAGTTTGATTCTGGCCTGTGTCATTTCCTCATCCCATCCTCCTCTCCAACTGTTTTCTGTCCTCGCTATATATACTATCAATAATGTGGAGAAATAATTAAAAAACAACTTGGCTCAACAGCTTCACCTTTTGTAGTCAGCAGTTGATTCCTGGCGCTTGAGCTCAGTCTGATAGTGAGAAAAATCAGCACTGATGGGCGCTAAATTAAAACGCCAGCACAAACCGCGTGACTAAGAAGCAATCAGGCTGCGCTGATGCCCCGCTCTGGCAGCTGGGAACGGAGCGCGTGGCCGGGAGACTAGGGCTTGCTCTTGGGCTGCAGTAGTGCTCCTGTAGTGCGGCCACATGGGAAATTACTTCAGGGAACCGCTGCCTGAAGCATGAAATTGAACCCATCCGGTGCATCTGACTGGATCCCTCCATAATATTTAAAATAATTATATAGCAAAACTCCTGTGCAAGGTTATAATAAGCCCAGGCCTTTGTCTCCTGGCTCAACTTGTCACCTATCAATATAAAAGCAACACTGATAAGAGTCTTATGAATGACAAAATGTCAGAATGATAATGCAAACTGACAAGAAACCTATACAAATATATAACATAACTGATTATTTTATATAGAGTGTGTTCACTGAATTTCTTCATCTAACTCCACTGTAATGTCTATTCAGGGCTTTACACATCTGCCACAAATGTTATGTTTTAATAACCATGCTTTGTACTTACAAAGTCAAGTGAGTTTAATTAATTAATTAGTGTGAAATGTATTACATTTATTAAACTACTCTGAGCAAGCTAAAAGCGAATGACCTTTGTTATGTCATGAAGAGGTCTGTGATTAAGCCAATTCAGGCAACAAAAATGAATAAAATCCCATTTCATGCTGTAACATTTACATGAAGACGAGGAGACCAAAACTGAAAATAGTTAAAATCTTCTTCATAACAATATTTAAGGTCTTAAAAAGCAAATTCACAGAAATGAATTATTCCGAAGCAATAGACTATGCATTTCTGCCTCAATTTTTTAATTACAAAAGCACCTAATGAAATATCTACCTCATTTTCCTTAGTTTAAATCCAGCAGTATTTGGGGGGGAGGGGGGACTCCAACCAATTTCTAAAGAATAATGAATCCAATCAGACTCAAGATCTTGTTAACATGAGATCAATCTTGGAGATGGACACATTTCAGAAAGCAACATTAAGGACAGAAGTTAATTAAAAAAATTAGCCAAAGCAGAATGTGAGAATGTTGGAGGAGAGGTTATATAACATACACAGAAACACAAGATTAGATCTTTGAGTGCAACTAAAGAGAAACATGGCCACACATTGATTGAGGTGATTGTTCTCAGAAGCAGAAGTCTTGCAAGCATGTTGAATGTTTTCTATACTTGTGCGTTTCTTGGAAAAAAAGGTTTACAGATATATTTTTTATTTGCTCAACTGGAAGCCAATTACAGTTCAATGTCAATGCCTAAGGCTGCTTGTCTTTTTTTCTCCTGATTTAATCGACACTGAATGTGCAGCACTCAGTTGCTGAGTTGTGTAGAAGTGTAACTTGCTTGAATGTCCAACCGTTTTAAAGCATAGCAAGGAATCAAGTACATTTTTATATTTTCTCACTGAAATATGAATAATGAATTAACATGTTGTTATGCAAAGGGTGGTTAAAATGGCATTGTTAGGTGGTTGCTTAAAACAAAAACCAAAACCAAACCAAAACAGATTTTACACTACCCTTTAAAAATCTAGGGTAATTTGGGGTTCTTTCGAAAACATTTAAATAAATCTTACCAACCCCAAACTTCTGAACAGTAGCATAATTCTGAAAGTTCATTGGATCAGTTCAGCTGGATCGCCTTTTCTGTCATTTAACAATCACAAGTAAATGTAATCTATAATGTAATCTCAAATGAATATATTTTTTCTCCACAATTACAATGTTGTGATTCCTACAGTAAACTGACTTATAGCATTTACAAGGATTAAAAAAAACTAAAACATTTAAACTTGTTGCATTAGCAAGCACCACTAATAAAGCTCCTAACTTCTATCATAATTCACCATAACAATATTTCTTGTTCAGGTCTGTATGAAGACATGAAGGTTTAACAATATAAGGCAAACAGTTTGACCAGAGACCAGTATATGCAAATTAATCCTGCAGCAGCTGGAGGGGCCAAGAAATGACCCTTCATCCAACCCTAATTTTCACACACAGCACTGTAAATGTGCCTTTCAAATACACACAAGCACACACTTCATCAAGCTGATTAATTACCACCCAATCACGGCAAGGTACCCACCTCATTTTTCATAATCATGCCAGCATATGATCCCAGATTTGGTTTTCTACAAGCACCTGAGTCATGTCCGCACGCTCCTGTTTATTACTTTTTAATGCAACCATAATGACTGCCCCGCTGTTCCCATTGATCAAGATATCCCATACTGAGAAACCACAGAGCCCGGTCCGTTTCTCAATATTACTCACTTAATATTACCAGGTTGAGCACAACATGATAGTCTGCTGTAATGGCATGCCAGTACTTATATTCTGCATTACCAGAGGGAGGCTAATATTTGGGGACTATTTGAAGCACAAAGAGGTGTTTGTGTGAAGAAGCCACGAAGAACTATGATCCATGTGACTTTGTTCAAAGGCCTCTACATAGTTTCTCCTTCTATCAGAGCAAAGCTGAAAGCAATTTTGAAAAGCAATCTAACAAAGGTAAAGGGATATTGGGAGAATGTGTCAGGATACCGTTACTAGCTTTGACCTTGGACTAGTGGGAATACATATATGTATGTGTGTGTGTGGACTGTCTCAAAGCTATAAGAGTGCCTTTACCTCAATGCATTTGATCAGCATTTAGACATGCATGTGGGCTGATTTGAATGGACATTAATAAGCAAACCAAGCTAAAGTTTCTGCAACAAACAATTTGGTGGTGGAATCCACATCGTACTTGAGACAAATGGCAGTAAGACACAGAATTTCACACCCGTCCATCATATGCTGACGGTCTCTGTGGGTGGGAGCTTTGAAACTAGCACAACCTGCATCCGTTTATGGCACAGTTGTCATTACCATTCCATTTCATTTTTAAAGATATGCAAAATAAGAACATGCTGAAGGAGAGAGGCAGCATGAAGGATGCAACTTAATAATGAAGATTGGAAAATGCAAAAAATAATTGTAGTATTCTTTTGCAATTTAAATTATAATTAATATCACACATTTATCCCCCCCCCCCCCCAAATATAAATAAAAAATAAATGTCTGATATTAAAATTCAACAAATATATAAATAAAAATATTACATGAAAAAAGAAATTTAATACTAATACAACTCAATACAAACTCAATACTAATACAAATGAAGAGTTCATTTGCAAAAACAGATAACTGTTTTTAAAACTGTTCAAATATCATGTTTTTTTTGTTAAATCCTGCATTCCAATTAATATCAATCAAACTGCAGTTGGGTTGTTTTGAATAAATAATAATTAAAAAATACAGCTAACTAACACAATAAATACAATAAAAACATGATAACACAACAAAAAACATGATTTATGAAAATTAAAAGTTATCTGTTTTTGCAAATAAACTCTTCAAATACTAAAATCTAAAATCAATTGTTTTAAATGAAGTAAGTGAATTTAGGCATCACATTATAATGTAGACTGATATATTGATATATATTTTTCATTCAACAGTGGTGATGAATTTACAGTAATTTTAAGATAACTAAGTAAACGTAAGATGATGGCAAAGGTTATATAAATGTAAAAATTGGGGGGGAATTAGCATGAACACTGAAATATCCAACTGCCATCAATACCAAAAAATCTATGTCAGCCAATAACCAGTTTGTTATTTACTGTATTGTGCATACTTAACCATCATTGAAACTGTTATTTACTATCTTTAACTCCATTTTGCGTGAAAAAAGTCAAGTTTTGGCAAAGAAAGAAAGAAAGAAAGAAAGAAAGAAAGAAAGACATTGAATACTGAACATTGGCAATGTAAAGTCAATCAGATTCTATGCATACAGAAAATTTGCATAATGTTCCAAATAAGCACACAATATAGCATGGTAGCATGTATCTCCAAACATAGCCCAGGTCTCCTTCATTCTTTCCTGGCCAGGATGCTGTAGCCAGAAGAAAAAACACAGCCAAATCGTAGTTGATCATGTTTTTGATCTGATCTTACGATCACTGAACTGGAAGCTCCACTTTCATTCGGATGTCAGGAAGTAAAGGAAAGTGAGACAGAAACTGCTCCTGACTCAGAAATGAAGTAACAATCGAATCAGAGCACAAGGACTATGTGTAAAAAAAATGTGATTTGCATGTGATCTGAGTGGACAATATCAATTACTAGTACACAAGAGAGTGAGTATGCCAGGGGGCGGGAGCATTACTGCTGCCAATTAGCAGCTGGAGCCTAATTCAGCCAATGGCAAAATCACATCACATGGCCAGTGAGAAAGGCTCAGTCCACAGCTTAAAATAACAATTACTGAGACTGCCAAACAGCCACAGGCAATCCTTCGTAGAAAAACAAAATAAAAAGAACTGGATGCATACAAATAAAAGTCAAAACTCCACTAACATTATCTCAGTTTATGTGCATGACAAATAGGTTTACTACAGCACAGAAGACAGTCTAAATATATGGATATGCAGTATTTACACAGCCTTTGAAATTAGAAACCTATAGGGTGATTTCCAAATGGTGCTATTACAATAATCCAATTTGAAATAAATGAGCAATAATGGATGCAGAAACATTATCTGCCAAAAACACACATTTTAACTGCTAGAAATATGAATTTTCCTGCTTTATCCTCAAGATAACAGACTGATTTGAAACAAAGTGTCAAAATATCAGATCTGTTCACTGGGCCTGGGCAGTACAAATGCACCATAACAGACACTCTGCTGTCAATTATGTTGTTGAAATTAATCAAACAACAATATTAACAAAAACCGAAAGCAATGCTCAATTTATTTATTTGTTTTTAATTACTGACTGTTTACTTGAATAAATATTTGGAAAACCTTGATGCAATGCTTGATAATTTAAGAAATACTTCAAGGCTACATAACACTGCTGTAATTTAATTAGTTAATATTTATATTTACACTATCGTTTAATGTTTCAGGCAATATTTTTTGGAAGTTTTTGAAAGAAGTCTCTTATGCTCACCAAGGCTGTTTATTTGATCAAATATGCAGTTAAAAACAGTAATACTGTGAAATATTATTACATTAAATAATATTATTTTAATATATTTTAAAATGTAATTTAAATGATTATAATTTTCAGAAGCCATTAGTACACATTATTCTTCAGAAATCATTCTAATATGCTGATTTAGTGCTTTGTATTATCAATGTTGAAAACAGCTGTGCTGTTTTCTTTATTTTATATAAAATATAGCATTTTTCAAGATTTGTTGATGAATAGAAAGTTCAAAAGAAAGGCATTTATTGAAATGTTTTGGAAGATTATAAATCTGTCAATTTTGATAAGTTTAATGCACCCTTGCTAAACAAAACTGGGAAGGAAAAAAAAACCTGAACCCAAACTTATGGTAGTGTAACCTAAACAATTAAATTGAATAAAAAAAATAAAATAAAAATAACAAAATAAAATACAATTTTTCCTATGGCACTCAAATTATATTCAAGATATGGAGGTGCTCCCTCAAACGAAATTTGACTAAAGTTTTACATGCTTTTATTTGGACAAAAATGATCAGAATCAGTCAACAGAATAAAACACACACACACACACACTCTCATACTCATCCACTCAGGTTACTCACTGCAGGTGGAGTCTGCTTCATCCGAACCATCTGGACACTCCGGTTCTCCATCACACCTCCATCGGGCCGGGACACACTGCCCATTCTTACATGCAAAGTCTGTTGTGGCACATGTCTTTTTTGCTGTTGAAGAAGAGAGAGAAAGGTAAGTATAAAAGCATATACATTAATGCTGTTTACACAAGAGGTCTCTTTGAGGTCAAAGGTCAGTTTGGATGTACCTGCTTTTTCACATGTCAAGCAGAAGGTGGAATTACTTTTTTCAACAACAGTGAAACAAACCGTACTACTAACTCTAGTCTGCAGGAGATGCAATGACAAAATTAGATCACTTGAGAAACAATAGTAGACTTGCATTTGATAACAACTGTTCTAGTGCAGAAATAAAAACTTGAGCAGAAAAAGCCTCACGCTTCAGATTTAAACAACAAACGGCAAGCGATATGAGGCTAAGTGCACCGTGCGTCTCCGTCGTTTCTTCTTGTTGCGTTTATAGTTTAATTGGGAAGAGAGTTTGAATGAACTGAACACACAGCTCCAGCGGGAGCAATTACAAAGGCCCAGGTATGCATCGGTGTGAATTTATGAACCCTTACTTTTGTTTGTGTATGTGTATGGATAAAGATTGCTTTGCTTTAAGTCCAATAAATTTGTAGCTGGAGTAAAAGAGCCTGAAGGGAGAGCGACTGATGATGTTGTCAGCTCTCTGGGAGGGAGACCAATAAGAGCTTTATCAGTCAGAGAGGACACAGTGATTTAACACTGTTCACACGTTCGACTTTTATCATGTGCATCAGTTGAACACATGCAGTGCCTGGTCTGGGTGGGTGTGCTATTCTCGAATGCCAAATATTAGTTCTGCTTTCTTTTCCTCCAATCGAAATGCTTACAGTAAATCCAACAGCTGAAACAACACACTTTATTTTATTTTAAATTTAACATGAAATATGAAACATTCCAAACCCATTTTATTTCCATAATCTTATGTAATTCTAGGGAAATAGGACAACATCCAGACCAGACTACAAAAAAAAAAAAAATACAGAAAGTATGGATAACAGAAAGCGTTTGTTCCATCAGATGAAAAAAAAAGAGATAAGTTGTTTTAGAGGCTAAAAAAGTTATTACATTACATCCTGATAAAAATGTGGAAAATGTGCATATATATATATATATATATATATATATATATATATATATATATATATTTATATATATATAGGGACTCTTAAGAAAAAAAAAAAAAAATCAAACAGATAAGAGGTGAAAATCATGAAACCTAACCGAAAGACAGCGGAAAATTGTCAGTGAGTTGCAACAGACCAGACCGAAGGTGATATTCTGTGAAATTCTTCTCTGGAACGGTGAGCAAATCCCAGGCCCTTGGCTCCCTTCAGAACAAGAGGATTTCATCTAAGTCTTCCCTATCTCCCCAGCCAAGCTACCTTACACTGAAACAAGCCCAGAGATATAGCAACTCGCACATCATAGGGGCCATGTTCCCCTGCCCCTTATCTTCCTCTGGAACCAGAGACAGTATGTTATGGGTTGAGCACCTCCAAAGACTACAGAGAGAGGTGGTTAGTGAGCTCTGAGCAGCACTTAATTACCAAAAATCCTTCACTAGCCTTATCTCAAGGACAAAGCTTGACCTTGTAACACCCTTCATTCCTTTCAAGCTGAAAATCATATTAATTTTCTTCAAGGTGAAGTGGGTAATTTTGTTCAATGTTCAAAGTAAGCCATTCGTAGGTTGATTCCATAAAATATCAAAAACCACACATTATATGGTGCTTGTATATTGCCATAATTTGAACCGAAAAAAAAAATCGAATTATTTGTGATTAATTGCAACTAACTTTAAAATTTGTACATAAATATATTTTTGTTATAAATATATTTTCAAACTGAATCTCATGTAGATTGTTGAAGAAACAACAAAGACAGTGTATTTTAAACTGTTTAATGCCATCTTGTTTAATAGCAAGTAAAGTATCACAGATACCAGTAATAACTGATGTCTCTCACAGATGGATTTTTATCCATTTTTAGGATAAAATAAGTAATCATACTCATTCAACTCTACATTAAATTTTGTGCCATCACTTTTTAACATATAATAGGCTTTAAATGTTATAGAACATACAAATTAACTTTTAATTTAAATGAACTAAAAACAATCTTTATATAAATCGATTATAATATCACATTTATGAGCCTTTAGTATAGTGTGTTGTATATATTGTAATATAGAGAAGTTTCTGTCTCTTTCAGTATCAGGTCTCTCTGTTTGAATAACAGCTGTCAGTTAATTTTCCCCCAATAAGTTTATTTTGCACATTAATTTTCACAATTAATAAGAAAATTACTAGTTAAAGTTTTTGTTTTTTTTTACATGAGGATTAATCACATCAGTATCACAAGTATTTACACATTATTTTCAACAGCCCTAATATATTAATTATTATACATATTTTACTTTATTACATTATTTCTTATATTTTTTTCTTATAAAAATAATACATAATTTGGTAAAAAAAATAAAAAATTATTTTTGCAGTTCCATTTGATGCCTCTAGATGCACAGAAATACCAAGTCAATGGCTTTCAGTGAAAATATTGGCTCACCGTATATGCTTAAAATTATCCACAGAAGCAAAAATCATTGCTTGAAGTATTGCCAGATGTTGCTGACTTAAAGGGTGGAAGGGAGCTGATGTGTAAACTGGGGGGTTATGTTGCATTGGTTTGAGAAAACATGCGAGCTCAAGTGTTGGTTTTACTAATTTTCCTGTAGGACTGCCAATGCAGGCAGGCAGCTTCAAGCACCCACTCATGGGATGTGCTGATTAAAAGATGGTATGTATTACAAGCAGCAAATACTTCATTATGCAGAAACTCACACTAGGCACACATACATAAAGACTGCATACACTGCCATGATTTGTGAGCCACACGAAATCATAAATCACGTACAAGGCTGCGCAAACAATAAGCGCACACGCACTGACATACAACAATCATCACAAGTCATATATAAACATCAGGCCTGTCGCTGTGCAAATGTTATTTTTTTCTATTTCCCTGGGACTTCCAGGAATTGAGTGTGTATTAGTGTGTAGAAACAAAGCAAGAGGTGTGTGTGAGAGAGTTTTCTGCACAAGCAGGCAAAGCCATGACATTCCCAAGGTCCCATGCTTGAGACCACACTTATTACTGACGGACTGCTGATCTGTGATGGTTAGCAGTAGGTGACCTCTTTGTGTCCGCTGCCAGCGTTCCACAGAATGGGCAGTCTGCACGGGACACAACTGCAGCTCAAGGTCAGAATCCTTCAATTTTCACAAACCATTTCCTCCAAGACTTCACAGAGAACTAAGACCGCAGTCTAAACATGCTTGACACCTTCAGCTTCCTGAAAACTGCCGAATTACCAATGCAGTTTTAAAAAAAGCAATGGAGCAGATGGGAAATTGTCATTCAATCTACTTCAACGTGGTCTGAAGAGCTACTTAAACACTACGAGCTACACACTTCATTGCTTTATTTGCTTACTTTGAGGTAACGAACTAAAGTCTGAAGGTGATTAAGACTTGAACAGCTTTTGAAGCGGTAGTCATTTATAAGATTCTAGGCACTCTTCGCTGGTCTAATGCTTGTTAAGTTTGATGTAAAATTCAATAGTCTAAGCAGCTGGAAAAAATAAATCAGTGATACCAGATCAGAGGTCTATAGTGTGCTGTTTGGGGAAGGTGCTGTGATTGACTGGCTGTGGTTTATGTGGTTCTGAGTACTCGTTTGAGATAAGAGAGCCCACCTATTATAGGATAAGGCAATCGCAGAGCCATCTTGAGCAGGGCTATAAACATGGACAGGTCATAATCGTAAATGGAGTCTGTGAAGAGAGGCGCCTCAGTGGGTCACCTTTTTCTGGTGGGATCCCTTTCTTTCGGTACTTGTCTGTTTCAGTCTCTCTGTCATTATAGATGGAATCGTATAACATTTTAAAGCATAACTCTGGCATTAAGGCTGAGTGATATATTGAATATTTGGAATATATTGATGATTTTGTTCACAACATACATATAAAAATTATGAATATCACAGTGATTAAAGCTCTGGTCTGGTCATTAAGAAATTAAGAGGAAAACAGCAGACACAAAACTAAGGTATACATAAACAAAAAAATATTCCTCCTCTTATTCCTCCTGAAATGGAAAACATGATTAATACAACATTTTTAATTGTGTATTAAATTGTTTTTATTGTATTTTTGCTCTATTTTATTAGTGAATATTTTAACTTGCTAAGCAATCACTATAAACAAAGTCAAATTGATTAAATAAGAGAATAGCCTTTTTAATGAAAGAAAAAATAATTAACAAATCAGCTCTTTAGAAATCAAAGAATAACATGAAACAAATAAACAGCTTGTTATAAAAGGTTTGTGTACATGGCTATACGGCCATTCATTATTCTTGATGTACACACACACAGAAGGACAAACACAGAACCATGCACAATTCATACGCTAGTAAATTTCCTCCCACTACAGTATAGTTCTGTAAGATTTACTGCCTGTACTGTGTTTCTGAGACTCCACTTGTTTAGTAACCTATACTTATGTATAGCACACACAAACTGTGAAAGGTGAAAAGCATTGTGCAGGTCTCTGTGCATGTTGAGACCTACATGTGAGCATGTGTAAGAAAGAAATAAAGGAGGATAAAGCAAGTCAAGGGAATCTATCGAAACAGTACAGTGACAGAGAAATATGGGAAAGGTGAGAGAAAACACCACCCCATAAGCAACTGCATGTAAAAATGCCTGGTTACATGTACTGTATATACAGTCGTGGTCAGAATTATTGGCACCCTTGGTAAATATGATCAAAGAAGGCTGTGAAAATTAATCTGCATTGTTAATCCTTTTGATCTTTTATTTAAAAAAAAATAAATAAATAAAAAAAAATAAATAAAAAAAATCACAAAAATCTAACCTTTCATTGGATAATAAGAATTTAAAATGGGAGGAAATATCATTATGAAATAAATGTTTTTCTCTAATACACATTGGCCACAATTAATGGCACCCTTTTATTCAATACTTTTTGAAACCTCCATTTGCCAGTTTAACAGCTCTAAATTTTCTCCTATAATGCCTGATGAGGTTAGAGAACACCTGACAAGAGATCAGAGACCATTCCTTCATCCAGAATCTCTCCAGATCCTTCAGATTCACAGCTCCATGACGGTGCTTCTTCTCTTCAGTTCACCTCACTCATTTTCTACAGGGTTCAGGTCAGAGGACTGGAATGGCCATAGCAGAAGCTTGGTTTTGTGCCCAGTGACCCATTTTTGTGTTGTTTTTGAGGTTTGTGTTTGGATTATTGTCCGGTTGGAAGATCCAAACATGGCCCATTATAAGATTTCTAACAGAGTCAGTCACTTGTTGATTTTTTATCTGTTGGTATTTGATAGAATCCATGATGCCATGTGTCTAAACAAGATGTCCAGGACCTCCAGCAGAAATATAGGCCCACAACATCAAAAATACAGCAGTGTATTTCATTGTACACATGGGGTGCTTTTTTATCCCTGTGTGCACCAAACCCATCTTGAGTGTTTGCTGCTAAAAAGCTCATTTTTTTAGTTTCATCTGACCATAGAAGCCAGTCCCATTTGAAGTTCCAGTCGTGTCTGACAACTGAATATGCTGGAGATTGTTT
The DNA here is from genome assembly GCA_021397915.2 of Tor tambroides. Lineage (NCBI taxonomy): Eukaryota > Metazoa > Chordata > Actinopteri > Cypriniformes > Cyprinidae > Tor > Tor tambroides. The sequence continues at coordinate 13,520 of JAFVLL020009468.1, read as the reverse complement.
TTGGATGAGTGAGGAGAATTTTTCTTGAAACCCTCCCGAACAACATGTGGTGATGTAGGGGCTGTTTGACAGTTTTTTTTTTTTTTAAGGTTTTCTGACCCCGAAACTCAACCTCTCTCTACAATTCTCCATTGTGGTCCTTGAAGAGTCTTTGGCCACTCAAATTCTCCTCCTCACCATGAATTAGGACGATATAGACACATGTCCTCTTCCAGGCAGATTCATAACATTTTATGTTGATTGGAAATTCTTAATTATTGCCCTGATGGTGGAAATGGGAATTTTCACTGCTCTAGCTCTTTTCTTAAAGCCACTTCACTAACTTGTGAAGCTCAATTATCTTTTGCTGCACATCAGAAATATGTTCTTTGGTTTTTCTCATTGTGATGGATGATTAAGCGAATTTGGACGTCGTTTTCCCTCCTATTTATATTTCTGTGAAACAGGAAGCCATGGCTGGATAATTTCATGTTTATAATCCCCTGGAGTGCTCAAAATTGTAAATATGAATGGGAATATACTTCAGAGATATTTTGCTCATAAGAATTTCTAGGGGTACCAATAATTGTGTCCAACGTGTATTTGAGAAAAACATTTATTTCATAATGAGATTTTCCCCCATTTTCAATTGTTTTAGTTCAATGAAAGATTAGATTTTTGTGATTTTTTTTAAATAAAAGATCAAAAGGATTAATAATGCAGGGTTTTTTTTCAGAGCATTCTTTGATCATATTTACCAAGGGTACCAATAATTCTGACTACGATTGTATGTGAAGGTGTCTGTGCATTGACTGGTCAGTTCACGTGCTGCCAATGAACTACAAAGGTGCAGATGTGAGGAGACCTACACAAGAACGGCTGACACCCTAAAGAGAACAAAGGCTTTCAAACACACACACACACACACACACACACACACACACACACACACACACACACACACACAGAATAAAACATCAAATGCGAACCAACACATCCAGAAAACACCAAAGAAAGTGATGGCCATAGAATTAATTCATAGTTATATGCATTGGAAACAGACCTAGCAATACAATGTGATTAGGTATGATTATGTTAATTGCCCTGAACTGCCCTGAATATTATGTAGTTCACAATAATATTTTTGTTTTCAATTTTTCTTGCTAATATTTTTAATTGTTTCCATATACCGGCAAAAACATTTTTCATATATCATTCATATCACCATACATCTGTTAATTTTAGAATATAGTTAGGTAAAGGAGCCGGTTACAACCCACTGCTAAACATTTTGCACCAGTAAACTTAAGCTGAAATGCAACTCGTATAAACTAATTATTTACTGGCCGCTCTGACCAGGAGTAACAGTTGAAATAAAAAAGCAGATTAATAAATGCATCAATAAGCTCATGTTTTACTTAAATTAAGTACTGTACTTTAAATATAAATGTCTTTTTATCATTAGTTACGCAAGAAAAAAAAAGTCAAAACCAATCTTAACAGGATAAACTGAAATTCACTACATTTTAACAACTGCTCACAGATTCAAAAGCTGCTACTTTATGTCATGTTATGTGACGACAACACTTACAACCTACTAATTTTGTATTACCTTAAAAACAAACGGTGCAGCCGAATTAAGTGCAGAATTAGTTACAAACTAGATTTAAGTTTGAACTTACGAAAAGGCTGGTGCAACCCTATCCAGACTTTGCCGCAAGTAAAAGTCTAGCAAGACTAGCGACCTAATGTCACAGTACATTTCATCTTCTTGCATACTATGAGTAGTGGTCAATCTCTTTTTCCCATAGATATTACATTAAAAAAACTACAATTCTTGATTCTTGCCGTAAGAATATCAACACAGTATCATGAAGTAAAATACTGCAATACTTTGAAATATTGTAGTTGCCCCCCTACTTCCAATGTTTGCACATAGAAACTCAGGTATCAACTCTGGGAGTGCAAAGATGAAAAAAAAACGGAATAAAATTAGAAATAATAAGCAAACAGCCTGCAAAGGTAACAACAAGATTAAGGGTGAAACCCAGGTGGATTTCAAAGGGCACAATTGAACTCCTTTGAGGAAGTGAGCAGATAAAGCCCTGTGAGCACAGCTTTACACTGACGCTTCACAGCTCAATACCACACACTAATCTGCCTCTGCTGCTTCTGTATGCAGATTGTGTGAAAGCGCCTTCATCAGACACCTCTCTCGCCTTTTTATTTAACACTTCAAGGAATTTGAGTATCTCTGTGAAAGAGGTAAGACGGAGGGAGGCAGTTTTGACGGCACACACGCACTCAAACACTCCCGAGTCAATAAACTCCCACACGTGAAAAGCTTAAATCGAGCATTTTGTCTGGTTGGAGTTTGTTCTGGAATCACATAATGCCTTCTTAAAGAGGAAAAAAGATAAATGCAGTGTGAAACTAGGTCCGTTTGAAAGACCCAGTGGCACAGGGGCGTCCCACTGAATGGCGTATTAGGGAGTTGGAGGTAAGATGTAGTGCTACTGCTGCTGTCAGCAACTTGGCTGGAAATAAAAAAGTTTTCCTGAAGTGCTGATCCAGGACCAACTTCTTACAACTAAATGCAGCTAATCCATGCAGAAATATGCAAACCTGGGCTTAGGTCCTTACAGCAGCAGTTCAGAATGTCAGCCACAAGCCCAGCGGCATTATATATGAGGGGAGTACATTTTTTGAAATAAGGCACTTACAGTATTGCTCACCAAGGTTGCATTTATTTGATTAAAAATAAAGTTAAACATTTTTACTTGCTAACTTATTAATAGTGTCAAATATTATTACATTTAAAAAACTGTTTTGTATTATGCCGTTTTAAAATATACTTTATTCCTGTGATGCAAAGCTGAATTTTCAGCATCCATTACTCCAGCGTTCAGTGTCACATGATCCATCAGAAATCATTCAAACATGCTGATTTATTTATCAAGAAACATTTCTTATTATTATCATAGTTGAAAATGGTTGTGCTGCTTAATATTTAAAAGAAATGTTTTTTTTTCTTTGATGAATAGAATATATTTAAAAAATACATAAATAAAAAACATTGGACAGCATTTGTTTTACCTCTGTACCACATTAAGAGCATGTGTAAACACCTCTATTAAATTCATTTCTGATTTGTGATATCAGCTCTGTTGAAATGTGAAATGATCTCCTTGTTTGGCAACAGACTTTTGAGGGCAGTGAATGCAATAAGATTTTTATGTCTTATTTTCAAATATTTCTTCTTTGAAAGTATTAAAAGAATTGTTAAAGAACCAGAATCGGAAACCAAATCATTCAATTCCTTAAGATTACCATTCCCGCAGCAGATTCTCAAGGGACTGAGTGTAACTGATATGACCTGAGAGAACAGAGAGAGACCTATTGATGGGAAATACAAAGGGAAGAAGGGGTGAAGGAGAAAGCAGTTCCTATTAGCCTGTTTTATGTTTGTCTATTCCTCTCCGGCTGTCCTTTCCTTCTCTCCCGCTCTATTTATCTCCATTGATTTCTGTACTGTTGATGTTTCACCTCAAACAAACAGGAGCACATCAAGCATAATCACACAGTAACCATTAGTACATACATTTTTACACTCACTGGGCAATGAATTGGTCCCTTCACTTAATAATGTTCTCTTTTTCTCTACCTCTCATTTCCCTCGGTTATCATACATTTCCTTTCTTTTTCTTTTTTTTAGAATCCAATCACAGGAATTAAGATGTGATTGATTACATTGTTGCCACCAAAACCATCTTCAGTGTCATTCTTGGTTTTGGAGTCCAGTGCCAGGAGGCACATGGTTGATGCAAACACACACAGTTGTTGTTGTTTTCGCCATTGAGGCAAGCTGAATATAATCAAACAGATCATGTCAGAGTCTGTCAAAGCAAAAGCACATTACAGTTGAGAGCTCTCAGTAATTACATGACAAATAAAGATGCTTTTTTTGTGAGAATGCACGTGAGTGCGAGTGGCATGAGAGTGAAATGATGGAGCAACACTAAGTCAACTTTCAGTACTATAAAGTAAAAATTCTTTCACTATTTCAGTTGGGCTAGAGGTTTAAGGTGTGGTCACATTAGCATAATTTGGGCGAAAATTTGCGAACAACAAAAAAAAAAAAGTCAAGATGTATGAAGCACAGCTCACACAGAAGTCACTTTGAAACCAAGCAGCTTTCTTTCAGTCAAAACGACTAATTTGTGAAATTCCAGTTCACTTCCATTCCTACTGAACTGACTCAATTTCAACTGCAAAATTCACCAAACAATGGTAAACAACCACAACTTTTTTATTTTAAGGTTTTTCTTCAACTTTGGGGACTTTCAAGTCCCACAGGATGATTATTATTGAAATATGAGGTATCAACCAGCTTTTAAATTAGCCTTATGACAAAAGAGACAGCTATTTTATGCAAAAATGCTCAAATTGTAATTCCCATCACTCTCATTTCCACCACAGAATGCTATAGTGAGAACGCTAGTGGGAGTGGGAGAAGATTTTCTAAAAATCCACAGGACCAAACGTTCCCATAGTCGAAGAAACACCCTTAAGCGTAGCTTACAATAAGTAACTAGCAGGAGACATCGTAATCAATAACTGAGCCACAGATTTCTGTAGAATTCAAACACCCTTAATTTATACAAGTCGACATATCCCCTCCTCTTGTGTGCTCTTAGTGCGTTTTTTCCCCCCAAAAACCCTCCCTGCAGCTGATTTCATTGGTCGCTCAATTCAATTACTCAGACACCTGTCAGTGAAAGTTCAGACTTCTTCAGTTAAGAGTTCTGTAATATCATGGATGGACCCGATCTTGACAAACAGTAACCCTAACTATCCTGATGTGCTACCAAAGCTATACTAAGGTTAAGGTTAGGGTTAGGGGTTAGTATTTGTCTCAGTATTGTGTAGGCAATCAGCACTTTGACTGACATGACCAATGAAATCTTTAGAAACGGCTGTGGAGTTGAGTTTTCCCCTGATATTTATAGACCAACAAATTTGTATAAATATCAGTATGACGTATAATGTCATACAAGTTTACTGCCTAATCACTAGGAACCAGCAGATAATAAAGTGCCTTTTTAGTCTTTTAATTTAGTCTCAATTAGTTTTAAAGGACGGTCACTTTTTATTGATGTAACACAGTCATGTTTTAGCATTGAAAGCCTGGTGATGCACTACATATGTGATCAAACTGCCACACAGGTGTTTAAGCACGTAATGGAGCAGGTGTGTGAGAACATTATTTGTGTAGATGAAAAACAATTAGAGGCCATACACTGTATGCCAAACACCCCTGTTAGAGACTACATGCACGAATAGAGCCGAGGGACATCCCAGAGCAGTGTCCTCATTCCCTTTTCCTCTTATTTGTAATGTCTTTCAATACTCACACACACACACACACACACACACACATAAACACATTTGCTACCCACCCACAGAGTTTCGGTCTCCTTGATAGGTCAAAGTTCTAATCACATCCATCAACCTCTCCAGCTCCTTCTACCTCTCGTTCTTTTTCTTCATTGAAATGACTAGCCCTCCAGCAGTCTGTCAGTCAAAACAAGTTACCCTTCTATTTTTCCTCACCCTGTCTTTCTGTCCCGTTGTGTCTCTCTCACTTCACCACTCTTGCCCTCACAGTCTATCTATCTTTGTGTCGTCAATATCGCAGTTGTTTCTGTTAAAGGGAAATTATAGATCAATAATAAATTCACCATTAACTTATATGAACTATGATATCATTATTGATTTTATAGCTCTATACACTTACTGTATGCCAATAATAGCTTCTTTTTTAAGTGAAATATAAATTTTGATTGACAAACTTTAACTGAGGACTCTTGAGAAATACTATAACTTAAAAACTAGGGCCTTATGAAATTGCTTTATTATTTTCCAAAATTCCAATTCCAAACGTTTTATTTTTTCCTAAATTCTGTTTTCCGTTAACTGAATTTTTTTAGCTTTAATAAAATTAATCAATCAAAAAGCATGTGTAATCAACTGAACCGAACTTTTAACGCTTTAATAATTTCTAACCATTTTAACATTTTCATTTCATGTTTTTTTTTTACAAGTTCTGTTTTGATTTGATATATTCTGTGATTTAACATTTAATACAAATTTATCATCGAAAAGGTGTAATAAAATGAATTAATAAAACCATCAATCCAAAAACACCAATCCATATTGCAATTTGAATTTGATTAAATTTGCCAAATTTTGTGACATTCTGCATTACAGAATCCATGACTGGATTCTGTGATTTTGTCCGTGGGTTTCTGCATCAAAGAAACCCTATTTAAAACAGAAACCCATTTTAAAAACACAGAGCAGGCCTAGAGAAAGAGTCAGAAAAAGAGAGAAGGTAATGCAATTTTACTGTCTTCGTAGACAGGAAAAGTGGCAATTAAAGTGTCCAGCTGAGATGCTCTTTGACGGGGAGAGTATTTTGGTGTCAGTGCTGGATCTCTCTACTTTTCGTCTACTCCACAGTCATGCATATTATTGTAAAGAGAAGCTTAAGACAGTAATACCAAACACATACTGTACACAAAAACAACACTATATTACACATACTGCAGCATATATCTTAAACATTATCATATCCATTTTGGTATACAGCAAGTACATTTTTTCTTTTTAAACTAATTAACAATAATAAGTATTCATAAAAAATAATTACTTGCATAACAGCCCATTTTCCAGAAAAAAAGAAAGACTATAAATGTGTACAAAACTGTTCAGAATTTCACGGTCAGTACAATTTTTTTTTTTTTTAAAGAAGTCTCTTATTCTCATAAAAGCAGCATTTATTTGATCAAAAATACAGAAAAAACAGCAATGAAAAGTATTACCATTTCAAAAATAACTGCTTTCTACTCTAATATATTTTAAACTGTAATTTATTCCCACAATGGGCAAGCTGAATTTTCAGCAGCCATTACTCAAGTATTCAGTGTCACATGATCCTTCAGAAATCATTCTGATTTATGCTGATTTGGTGCTCAAGAAATTTTCTGATTATGTCGAAAACAGCTGGATTGTTTGAAGTACAGAAAGTTTTAAAGGACAATTAGTTTGAAACAAATATTTTGTAACAATGTAAAAGTCACTTTTGACTAATTGAATGCATCCTTGCAAAGTAAAAGTATGAATTCCTTTAAAAAAAAAAAATCCCCAAAAAAAACCCCAAAATTTTGAGAAGTAGTGTTTCACATTTAGGAGTACGCTAGCATACAGACAGTTTCAAAGCTAATACACAGACTAAAATCAACAAAACTCCAATTCAGAATTCATGGAGCTTTCAACAAATAAAGCCCTGGAGGTGAGAAGTGTTTTACGATCATGGTCGTTTCTGTTCACTACTGTTATTATGTGGACAAAAGTAAAAAAAAATCACGCTGCACAACTCTCGTCAACAAACCTCTTCTCAACTAACACAGTTTACAATAGCAAGGACTGTTGTGTATCAAATAGCAGGAACAAAACCCCTTTTATACACTTGCTCAATGAAAAGAGTGCAAACACTAAATTACTGTTTCTGCAACTGCAAAAAAATATGAAAAAATCTGGGAAAAAAATGAATAACAACGTGCCAGAGCTGATTATAAACTTGTTGTGACTGATGCACTCGACGGGGGTTTACAAGGCAGCAATAATACAATACTTGAGACGACATGCTGATAAACTACATCCGATCTCAGTGTGAAACCCGTGCACGTTTGTTCTCGTGTGTGTGAGAGTTCTGCGCTGCTTCATCTGGTTCAGTGCCCAGTCATATCCTATCATCACAGTGTGTGCTCGACCAATGAACACTGCCTTTTGCTTTATTAATACAAATGTATGTACGTCAGTCTGGTTGCCTTTGGATGACCGAAGGGGGAGCCTTGACAAAGCAGCAAGCCCTGAGACAAAAGATGTGGGCAAATCTGCCCTGCTGACATGGAAGAATTCATTTCAATTACAAATGTCCTCCACCGCTCGGTAAAAACGAAACGCAACAGCCTTACACCAAATGGAGTGTTGGAAAGGAAGGAGGGTGCAGTACATCGAGCGAACAAGACACAAAAACAGCAACCTGCTGCTTTGATTTGCTGGTGGTTGTGCTAAAGATGCGGTGACATTATTTCCTTCGAGACAGTTCGTTCACAGAACATGATGCAATGAAAATCCACCCTTTGTTCCTCCAAGACACACTTCTACTTCTTTTTCTCTTTATCATTATACTTAGGGATGCATGATTGGGGAAAAATTACTTTAGTTTATAATGCCTAGTGATTTTTATTAATATAATTTACATTAAAATATCCGAGAAAAAAATAATAATAAAAATAATCTCCTTTATGTAGGCTACACCAAACTGAAAAAAATTGAACCCAACTCACTTTCATGCTATGAAAAATAAAGACTTTTTTTCTTAAATATCTTTTTTCCCTCTCTTTAAGCCAAACATTCCTTTATTATTATTGTTATTATTATTATGGGTTTGCACTTCATTTGGATTAGCTTTTTCTTTCTCTAGACCACTAGTATGTAAATCAAACAACATTAAGACATTCGGTCTAATATGGTCAGTCTCTGGGGGTTCTGGTGTCAAAATTTCTTACAATTTAATTTTCTTCATACTTGCATGCAGCCTCTTTCCCCCTCCTTCTTTGTTGCTTATTCCTTTGTCTGAGCCCTGCTTTTCTGCAGCGACGGCAATATTGTGGTAGCCCCACCATCACTCATTGCCGGCCAGTGTGTGTTTGTTTTGGGGGAGAGCTGCTCCCTCCTGTGAATGTGTATATATATATATATATATATAGCACACACTAACCATTAATTTATTAATAATTTCATGAATTAAGTTTATTGACTGTCTGGTATATTAATCAATGTCAGAGAAAATGGTTCCACACTGTCGCAAATTTGCTTAAAAGGGAATTGTATATAAATAATTACAATTAATTATGATTAATTACAATTATTTATATCGGCTGACAGTAATATCTGTCGCAGAATTAAATTGCCATCAACTAATCTGTTCATCCAGCGAACATTGTTTAAGTTCATATCAACTCTAAGAAAGAGTTATAATCTCATAATCTTGGCCACAGAAATTACTTTTCTAAGTATTAATGCATTAGAGCATGTAGTAAGGATCAAAATCGTAAAGGGACATTAATATGCAAAGCAGAATCAGAAACTCATGTAATTTGTGCACACAACTTTTATTAACTAAACACTTACGCAAACTAGTCTAACAAACAAACAAACAAACATACAATCATTCATACATGGGGAAAGGGCTAATGAGAGTTGATGGATGAAACCATCAGGAAAACCAGAGAATGCAGTTATGGAGAAAGTCATTTAACCACCTGAGTAAAACCATCAGCGCCATAACGGGGTCTATAACTTATGCTAAACCTCTGTTTCGTTTAGTTAAGTGTTATACTTGCATTGCTTTGTTGTGACGAGTGTCCGGAATGCAGTCTCAGATGAAAGTGTTAATGGTTTCAAGGTTTTGGTGGTGTTGGAGTTCTTCAAGTTCTTCCGGGTTTGAAGGGTGATGAACTCCAAAAGATGTTAGTCTGGCTCGGTGGTAATTTGAAGTTTCTTCCCTGGTAGAAAGGGAAAAAGAGCTAAGAAAGATCTGCTGAGATCCGAGGATCCTTGGTTGAATGGAAAGTCAAGGCCGCAAGGCCTGGCACAAAACTTAAGGTGTTCAGAAGAGTTTTAGCGCACATCTTCCTCAGCCTCTTAGGATCTAACAGAACCGCAGACTGCTGGGGCGTCTCTTACGTGAGAGCTTTATCTGCTATAGAGGTCACACCTCTGGGGTGTCAAAGAGCCAATTGGAGTCTTGAACTTTTGGAGGGAAGGTTTTACGACACTTTGTCTCTGAGCATTGGTAATTTGCATGGGTTTAATGCACAAACTACTTAAGATTCTTAGGACACTAATATGTTGCATAGGTATCAACATGTAATATTCACTCTCAATTAGATCATCTGAAGACGAATTGATAGAGACCAAACATGTTATAAGTGGGGTAATATTAGCTAGTGATCTATCATAAGCATGCATAAAACAGGATACAATACACAAGAACAGTAATAATATACACAATGACCTAAAGATATGTGTGTTCATTCAAAGAAGGGTTTTCTATGAATTAATTAGAGAAGAGTCCATTTTTATGGTCTTTTTCCTAAGGGGAAAGGAAGTGAGTTGCTCTGCCTGCATTCCTTTGATCAATAAAAGAAGTGTTATCAGATGGGTTGCCATGGAACCAGAGGCCTGTTCTGCCTTTTTAGGTGTTAGATGCATTTTGGGGGGAAGGGTCCACAGACCCTCATAGTTGTCCCCTTTGGTTAGGTGTGGGGGATAAGAGATTATTTGTTAAATAACAAATAGTTGTGTGTCTGATTGGTCAAAAATGCTACAACGCAATACAGGAAAACACTGTTTACTGGCATCAGTTTTAGCATGAGCTTTAGCTTGCACATTCGTGAAACTGACATGCATCCATGTGTATCATAAATATGATGTACCCTGAAAAGCGTGAAGCAGGCTAAGTGTAATCATGTGTGGCACCAATGGAATATATGAACAAAAGCATACGCTAAAAATACCATGATAGTTGGCTAAAATAAAACATGTCAACAAGCCCTATGATTACCTGACAGGGTCTGATGTATCATGTCTGTGTTCACCAGAAGAACATGTACATGTGCTGACCTGAGATATCACTGTGATTGGATGTAAGCGTGATCTTGTATGTGATTTATGGCTTTCTAACAACATTACATTTGAAGATTGATAAACTGAAGATAACTGTTGCAAATTCTGATTTTGATTCTGGCAACATCTCCACTGGTCACTGATAAAAAGTAACGTAAAAAGCAGTAATAGTAATAATTCTATTAATTAATTTAATTTTAATGTTTAATACAGCAGCAATGTTCATAAAGAAAATAAAATGAAGTTCACAAAAACATGTATAAAATGTATAAAATTAAATGTCAAGTTTTCACAAGGCAAGTTCACAAGGCATCCAATTGCGCAAACATACAATATCAACAAACACAAATATAGTAACAATGCACCTCAAGCCCAAAAAAGCAACTGGTTCATCTTTATTGTTTAGATCCAGGTGATATATTAAACAAAAACGCAATGAGCAACAGCAATCTGAAAATGATTAACAGAGCAAAATACTTTTTCTTTTCTTATTCAGATTTGGCTATGAGCATATGGTATTCAGATTCCTGCACATGCGTTTTGCAGTTTTAACATTTACGTTAACCAATTATTTCAACGTTCATTTAAATGACAATCGATTATGGAAATTCCTGAAGAAAAATATGGACATCCCTAATATATGCAGTCCACAGTCATCTCATTCATAAAACCCTATAATAAAGCACAGCCTAGGTTAACATTATTCTGTTCATTGTTCCAAACAATACCGATAGTGGGACTCAAATCTGACAAGTGCAAGTAAAAAAAATCCAGCCATTATACCCAACAATCATCTCCTCATCAGAGCTCCAGACTGACATTTAGTGTCTCACATTAGAGCTGTAATTAGCAGCATATGGCTCCAGCATCATAGCAAAGGAGGTTAATGGACTGGGCTTTAACGAAGCGCACCGGCGTACGTACAGTAAGTGCTCCAATCAAACACTCCTCAAATTCTGTCTCTCGTTAGCATTCACAGCACATAAGATGCACATGATCAGCACCTTTACTAGCAGATTCAGAGTTTACATGTATGGATTTTCACACATTTTCTGTAGAGCTCTTCTCAGATCTTTCGACTGTCACGATAATCATGTCTCTTTAGCTAATCTCTCTCATGCTCTGATGAAAATCATTATGGCATGTGGGAGGGACACGCACAATGACTAAGCTCCTCTGCTGCGCTACAAATCTGCTTGATTGGTTGGGAACCCAGAAAGCGAGGTTGACATGGCTTTTTGTTGACGCCTCTGAATCACAGGAAGAACCGGTGTGATGCATCAACATCTGAAGGCGAAAAATAACAAGCACGTCTCACATTGACAGGTTTTTAAAAGCACTGTACATAAACAACGTTCAATAACAACGTAACATTTTACCACTGAGCTAAAGACTTTTTAATCAAGACTTGTATCATCAGCTGAATATCAGCCTACATTGAGCGCCTTCAAAACAAGATTTTGACAAATGGTGCTTTGCATGAAACATACGCAGACACAATGCTAGATTGTTGTGGGTTGATGCCAAAGCATTATTATGCAGTTGCTAAGATTTTGTGTGGCTATTAGCATGTTGCTATGCGGTTGCTAAGATGTTCTTGGTTTCTAGGTGGCTGAGTCGGCCTAAATCCAAAAAGGCCACCCCCAACTCTCTACAATGATGTTCTGGCGCAATATGGATTGTGTCCCTCTTCAAAGGCTATGAAATATTTTGGGATGTTTTATCCAGAGGAATTACGTATGGCAGCCGCCACACCTTCAATGCCAGTGAATTCATGTTCTTAATCACAGCAATAATAAAAAATATCACAACTGTTTTCACTGAAATAATTTTAGTACAGAAACAATTTTCAATCAGAAATTGCAAAAACAAACAATTACAAAGAGACAGCAAATACTATTGAATTGAATAAACTATTCAAAAGGACTTTAATCTTTATCAATTATTAAAGAAGAAAAGGGCGCTCTGAGGGAAAACAGCAATCGTCTGGAATTAGGAGCTAGTGAACCTCACGTTTCAATTTAATACTTTATTATTTTCAGCAGAGCAATCCCATCAGCCCCTTTTTGATGTGTAGTGAATAGCCAACCGCTCTGATCTATTACATGCATGCTAGAGGAGTGTATATATCAGCATATGTGAGGTCTGGAGTGTTTCCTGTTGTTGCAAGTCTCACACAGAGCACATTATCGCTTTCCATTGAGCCTGTGAGCAAATTCATTCCAGTCTACAAAGCAAAGACTTAGAAAGTCCATGGGAAATATACATGTTTGCTTTTTGAAAAGTCCAGCCCCTTTTTTTTCCATCCACGGGGATAACCGAGAGTTACCTTCAATTGTGAGAGCGATTTCAATCCGCGTCGTTATACAAGCGCACCCACCAAATCCAAGTCCGCTCACTTCCTCTCGTTGAATGTTTTCCAGTCACTTAAGCGTATCCAGGGCTACCCCCCCATTAGAATATAAATGAATCCCTTGCCCGACTGCCGCGGTTGTCACAATGTCACCCACCTCCCTATACCCACTGACTTCTCCTTCATTTGGTTTCATGGCGACTGACATGGGGGTAAACATGATGCTGGTCTGCAGCGGTGTGAGAGAACTCCTGATGGGCCGAAGTTCTAAAGGCCCATGTTTGCGGTTTTCTGAGGGAATAGAGGGAGACGTGTTCTGCCCTGTTTTATTCTGTAGGGAGCTATGAAAGCGTGAGCTGCGGGAAACCCTTTTGACATGACGGGAGCAGGGAGCAGGACGCAGCCCAGCGGTGGGGTGAGGGTGGAGGCT